>PVJL010005789.1:0-102653 GCA_004026885.1 Lyroderma lyra
TTTTTTTGCTTTTTGGTATGTGGGTAGCTCCCTGGCTGGGAATTGAACCCAGGCTGCAGCACTGACAGCACCAGTGCTGAAGCCTTAAGCCACTACACCATCAGGGAACTCCCTGTCCATTGGTTTCAATGAGGTTTTAAAGTCCCCTACTCTGATTGTATTACTGTCCATCTCTCCCTTAATGTCAGTCAATATGTGCTTTATATATTTAAGTGCTCCTATTTTGAGTACATAAATGTTTATAAGCATTATATCTTAGTGTTGGAATGATCTCTTTATCATTACATAATAATCCTTTTTGTCTCTTCTTTCAGCCTTTGTTTTGAAGTTCATTTTGTCTGCTATAAATATTGCTACCCCAGCTACTTCATTTGCAGGAAATACCTTTTTCCACCCCTTTACTTTCTATCTGTTTGTGTCTTTCTATCTGAAGTGAGTCTCATGTAAACAACATATGTATGGGTCTTGTTTTCTTATCCATTCACCTACACTATGTCTTTTGATTGGAGTGTTTAATCTATTTACATTTAAAGTGATTATTGATTAATGCATAGTTATTGCCATTTTACTACTTATATTTATGTTCTTTCCCACCCTCTCTTCTTCTTAAAGAAGTCCCTTGAACATGTTTTGTAATACTGGTTTGGTGGTGATGAAATCATTTAGCTATTTCTTATCTGGGAACCTTTTTATCGCTCCTTTAATTTTATTTATTTATTTGTTTGTTTGTTTTGTTTTGGTTTGGTTTTTTTTTGGTATGTGGGTAGCTCCCTGACTGGGAATCGAACCCTGGCCGCAGTGCTGACAGCGCCAACACCGAAGCCTTAAGCCACTACACCATCAAGGAACTCCTCTCCTTTAATTTTAAATGAGAGCCTTGCTGGGTAGAGTAGTATTGGTTGTTGGTTCTAACTTTTCATCACTTTGAATATCTCCTTCCAATCCCTACTGGCCTGTAAAGTTCTGAGAAATCAGCTGACAATCTTATGGGAGTTCCCTTCTATGTAGTTCCCTTCTATGCTTTTCTCTTGCTGCTTTTAAGGTTCTCTCTTTGTCTTTAATTTTTGCCATTTCAATTATAATGTGTCTTGGTGTGGGCCTCTTTATATTCTTCTTGTTTGGAACTCTGTGCTGCTAGACTTGTCTATTACTTTTTCCAGGTTAAGAAAGTGTTCAGTCATTATTTTTTCAAATAAGTTCTCAATTCCTTGCTTTCTCTCTTCTCTTTCTGGTATCCCTATGATGCAAATGTTGTTATTCTTGATGTGGTCCCAGAGGTGTCTTAAACTATTCTCAATTTTTAAATTCCTTTTTCTTTTTGTTGTAATGATTGGGTGTTTTCTGCTACCTTGTTTTCCACACTGCTGATTTCATTCTCTGCTTAATCTAGTCTGTTGGTGATTTCTTCTAGTGTATTCTTCATGTTAGTTACGGTATTCTTCATTTCTGACCAGTGCCTTTATATGGCGTCTATGTCTTTTTTTATGCTTACTATCACTTTGTTAAAGTTCTCACTGAGTTCATCTCTTCTTCCCCTAAGTTCATTGAGCATCCTTATAACCAGTGTTTTGAATTCTGTATCTGGTAGGTTGCTTGATCAATTTCATTTAGTTCTTTTTCTGGAGTTTTCTTCTGTTCTTTCATTGGGACATTTTTGTTTTGTTTTGCCATTTTGGATGCATCTCTGTGTTTATTTCTATATATTAGGTAGATCTGCTAGGTCTCCCAGTCTTGACAGGGAATCCTTATATAGTAGGGACTATGTGGGGCCTAGTGATGCAATATTCCTTGTCATCTGCCCTGAGTGCTCCAGGTATGTTTTCTGTATGGTTTGCATGTGCCCTCTTGTTACAGTTGATTGTTATTGGCATGTCAATGTGTGGGAGTGACCCTTAGGTTGCTTGGCTATAAAATTTGGCCACGTTTACAGTTTATGGGCTGCTGTGTGTGCACACAACTATCTTTATCTTGCCAAACCCCAAAAACAGGAAATCATGCACAACTCAGAAGGATCAAACAAGTCTAACATCAAGTGACATACAACTACAATCGGCCTAACGGACCCCCGTCCAATACAAACCTACCACTCTAATGAATCATCTTTCCTTAGATAGGCATGCTCCTAGATTTGCAACCCACCCTGCTCAAAATCCTGCTCTAGTGCCAGCTGAGACTATCTTTTGAGTGTGCCATTTCTGGGGCTAATTGGGTGGTGTTCTGCTGTGGTCTGAAGCCAATCTCCAGGTATATTAGTTCTGGGGCCTCTTAAGAGGGGCTCTGTTGCAGGCCTAGGATAACCACTGCCTGTGACTTGCTGTGGACTACCTGGTAGGAGCTACAAAGCAATCCTTGTTTAGTTGCTCCCTGTGCTAGACCTGGAGTCATGTGGGAGAGGCCACCAGTATCAGGCCTGTGGTATCTCCATAAAAATCCCAGTGTACCCTGAGACCTGCTGCTACCTGTCAGCTCCCATAAGGCTCAGCTGCTAATAGAGCCTTGTGCAGTGTGTGAGTTGGGTCAGGCAGGGTCAAGGAGCTAAAAGGGTAGGATGAGTGGTGTTTATCAGGTTAATGTAGATTCTGGTTGGTGCCAGTGATGAGCTTGGAGCTACTCAGCAAAAGTCTCAGAGCACACTGAAGCCAGGTGCAGACTGCCCAGAGCCCATGAACCTCTGAGTTGTCTAAGGAGTGCAGCACTAGTAGGGCTGGGTATTGATTGAGAGTGTGCCTCCAGCATTGCACATATTAAGTGGGGTAGGGTCCCAAATAGTCACTGCAATGGTTCAAGTGGGGCTCACCAGGCCAATGTAGATTCATATTTGGCCATGTATGGGCCATGTATGGGAGGATTCAACACAGGATAGATGACACCAGCCTACTGGCTGCATGAAGGGAAGATTCTATACAGGAAAAATGGTGACTACTCCTCCAATCCTCATCCTGAAGGCACACAACTCAGTCTCTTGAGCTACAGTCCTTCCCTTGGAGCCCAAAGTGAGTGCCTGTGAGTGAATGAGTGAATGAGTCTGAGCACTGGTTCTTTAAGAGGATATCTGAGTTCCTATAGCCTTTCATCTCCAGGACATTCAGAATTTGCACTGTTTTTCACAGCCAGATGTTGTCAGGACTCCTCTTCCTGGCACTGGAACACTGGGCTGTGGGGCTGGGGCCCCTCACTCCTGTAGGGGAGACCTCTGCAGCCAAGAAATCCTTCTTGATTCTCAATTGTCACAAATAGGTGTGGGTCTGGCCTGTTTCGCAATTCCATTCCTTCTCTCATGCTTGAGGTGGCTTCTTCTTTATATCATTAGTTATAGGACTTATATTCAGATTGATCTTCGGTTGATGGTTCTATAATCTAGTTGTAATTTTAATGTTATCACAGGAGGAGGCAAGCGCAGTATTTATCTGCTGTGCCCTCTTGAATTTGAAAATAGTACTTTAAAATAGTCTTTAACATCATTAAATAAAAGGTGATGTTTGATTTTTCAAAGCCTAACTTAATAGAAGAGCAATAGATATTAACCAAGTTTCTAACCATGTGACATCCATCAAGAACTTTATCACCTAGATCTTAGGCTTTGTCTTCATTCCCAGGCCTACTGTTGATCAAGGCAGTTTTTCTGTCAATATAGTTGACCTACTCAGCACTCCAGCCTCACAGTTCAGTTAAGGCTATCAAGCTAGTCAACTTTATATTCAAATCAAGCTCTGCCCTTGTTGGCTATACAACTTTAGATATTTGTCTGTCTCACCTAGGGCCTTTAAAGCCTTATGGTTCCACTGACTGGATCAATCCAGTCATAACTTCAGCTAATCTACTTTGCCTATGCAACCAGGCAATCAGCATATCCAATGTAAAATAACACAACTATGAATTTGTAGATGAAATAGGGTCTCTAATAAATCTGACTAATAAGTCTAGCAACTAACAGTAACCTCACAGCATGATCTGATCATGAATTCCTGACTGAACAGGTTATGGTATGTAGTCAAGTTCCAGGCATATTACTTTATTAGTAAAATGTTTCTCTTCCTTAAACAAGCCCTGTCCATTGTTATTGTGCATCATCTAGATTAACACACCTTTGAAATACCAGAGTAATATCCTTTCAGACCCCTCAGAAGTATAAGCACCCTTAAGGGAGCATATAATTTTAACTATTCTGTAGTCCAATCATAGAGATTCACCCCCCTTGCTTTCTCCCACATTCATGTAATCTTTCTTATGTTTTTTCCCTTAATTCCAAATATATAAAAGGAAATGCAAAACTGTCATTCTCTGGAGCATTTGAGATCTTGCTTTCTGGCATGTCATTGGTTTGGCTCAAATAAACTCATAAACATTATCTACAAGTTTGCACATTTCTTACATCAATATTTACTTGACATAGTTGACGGGATCCCGACGAAGCCCACTCAGGACTACCCCGTGGACCTAGACCCAGTGCCAGGCACCAGCAAGGATCCACTGTGTTCCACTGGTTCTTCACTTGGCACTGGATGTATTTGGTGAGTTTTTTCTTGGAACTGTGGGCCTCTTTGCTTTAAGTACCAGGTTTTTAATTGTTCTTAGAAAATTCTTGAGGTGAATAAGGGTTGAGATAACCCAGGGAAGGGAAAAAAATGAGTTGCTACTATTTATTTTATTTTTTTAATTGGATTGCTTACTGAGAATCTGAACAAAATCTTTGCTGGTTAATGAGAGACTGAACTTTCTTTAGCTTCAAAGAGGAAGGACACTTGCTTCTCTAACCTGCATCTTGGGTATTCTTAGGTGACTAAGAATCTTGGTGGGGTTGCCTCAGGAAAACTTTCCTCTAGGGCATGAAGCAGTCTTATGGTAATATCCACTACATTTGGCTTGTCTGGAGAGGTGCCTGTAAAGGTTAGTTTTCCCTACAATTATGTTCAGCCTCTACAGATCCCTAATGGGAAATCATGCCTCTGAGGCTGACAAGCCCCATAATTGTTAGCCTCCCATTAATACTTCTGCAGGAAGATTGCTGGGATGTAGATCCTTGATACTTCTAAATTAATCTTTTGCATGCACAATTAGAAAAAGTCGGCTATAAAATTAAGCCGAATGAATGGAAATCATGTTTAATTGGTCTCTCAAAGCTTCAAAAAGGTGATTTAGAAGGAACAACCTATGATGCTATTTAGGTGGCAACCCAATTCTTCGAGGCATTAAGAATAGCTGTTCTTGGATCTTGAGCCATTTTCCTGCTTGAGCCTGCTCCTACCTCTCTTAGGAGTTGTACTTTCCCCTTGTCATTCAAGGCCCTCAAGCCACTCTCCTTCTTGCTCAGGCCCTCCCCTACCTCTTTGGATTGTATTTTCTTTCAATAAACTAAGTCTTTGGAAAACAAAAAAGAACAACTGTTCTTAACAGGGGAAGAATCATTTGGAGCTTGACTTATCAAGGATAGATCTTATTTCAACTGCCAAAATAAAAGTTGGATTCAACCATTCTTTTATAAACTAGTGAGTTTTTCTCATGATTGAAAGGTTTCTATTTGTGTCTGTCTCTGTGTGTTTGTATATGTATGTTATAAATATGAGATAACTTTCTACCTTTGGATGATACTGTTAAAATTCATTTAAAAGCAAGCAGTTGTAAGGGTTGGGCATTCTAAAATTTTCAGAAATGCAGAAGCTAACTCCAGTGCTTTTCAAGTTTACATGATCTAAGATTAATCCTTAGTAAATAAAAGCAAGTTTAATTTTGTTGATTTAAGTAGAACAGACATGTCTTTTGAATTATTGACATTAAACATAATATTTATATTTTACTAGGATTTACAAAAATAAGACTACGTTAATAGCTGACTTTGATGTCTATAAAATATATTTCTAGAGATTATAAAATGTCTTCATAAATTTGACTTCTTAGTTTTCATTGGAAATGGAGGTTTGAATATATGTAATTAAAACTAGTAGGAATAACTTTACAGTGTTTCAGAAGGGCCACTGGAATACTTCAAAAGATTTGGTTTCTCTCCTTACAAAAAAATTAATGTTACTGAAAGAAGACATCTTAAACTATTGCCAAAGTTTCATAGAGTCACTTCAAGAAAATGCCAAATAGTTAACTGCTTTCTTTCACAAGGAGCTCATTGGAGACAAAGACTTTAAAGATCATTGACTGCCACCTGGAGATTTTGTTTATTGGAAAGGACATCCAATAAAAGACACTCTCCAACCTTATTAGAAGGGACCTTTTCAGGTGCCAAATCATGAATGAACACCTACCTTCATCTCTGGCACTTGTTTCTGCCTACACCAGACACCAAAGACTGCTCAGGGATGAGAAGCCCCTGATATCAGAGGTAGACAGCTATCCCAGGAGGTTGTCAAGGTCTGCATACCTTTGGATTGATATTGAACATTGAACTCAGAAGCTAATTGTTTGATTGTATTTACCTGTATGCTAATGATATTAGTCATAATAATAGTTATACTTGTTCTTTGGGTTTTTCTATATAGTTTATTTACAATTACTAAAGATATATAAGATAATTTTTAATGCTCTTTTTTAATGGCTTATGTATATATTATGTTAGATGTAAAATATAGAAAGGTGAGACAGATAGTAAAACTTGGATCATGATATTTCAGAATAGATATAATCCAGAGTGTTTTTCACAATGGAGGCCGTAAGCCCTGACTGCCTGCCATTTACCTCCCCTTCACTTGGTGGAAATTTATCCTCAACTCACATCCCATAGTTATGGTATTGCCCATCCCCAGTGGTCCACTGTTTCAACAAGATGACGTCAATACTGAGACTTCCTAAGAAAGAGCCTTCCTGGCACTGTAAGACCACACTATCTGACAAAAAGTTTGGTCATCAATGCATCCTTCAGATTGATTTATGACCAAAAGGGAGAATTGTGGATGCAAAAGGAGCTCTGTAACAAATCTGACAAATCCAGTGACCAAAAATTACCTCACAGAGTGTGATCTGATCATTAGTTCCTAACTGGGCAGGTTATGGTTGGCAGTCATGCCTCAGGCGTACAACTTCTTTTAAAAAAAACTTTATCCACTGTAGAATTGTATGCCTGAAACCTATGTAATCCTTGCTAACAGATGTCACCCCAGTAAGTTGAACAATAAAATTGAATTTAAAACAAAAAACAACTTTATCTTTGCCTTAAGCAAGCCCTGTCCATTGTTCTTGTGTGTCTAGGTTAACACACCTTTGAAAATGCCAAATTACTTTTTTTCAGACCTTTTGGAGACTAATCACCCTCAAGGAAGAACATAATCTTAACTATCCTATACCTTGCTTTCTCCCACCTTCATGTAATCTTTCTTACATCCCTCCTTAATTCCAAGTGTACACAAAAAAACTTCAAAACTGCCATGCTCCAGAGCATTTGAGATACTGATTCCCTGCATTTTTTCAGTTTGGCTCAAATAAATCTTTACCAAAATTCTCTATGGCTTTGGATGTTTGTTATGTAAACAAATGTATGACCTCCAACCACAGACAGATCCTCCACAACACTGTGCCATTATCCTACATGCTTTCCTAAATTTCTAAATGGTACCTCCGAACCTTTACCTCTATCCTTATGACCCTTTCCCACAAATCATTATCAGATGGGAACTCCCTCAGTCTCTTATTCTCCCTCTGCCCAACTGGAGACTTATCTTCATTTACAGCTATTCTCCCCTCCTTCCACCTCATTTGAGAGGTTATTCCACCACTTTATCAAAGCTACTTTAGACACCAACCTTTCTTATCTCCTTGGAAGCTTTATTCTTTTCATTTATCCACGCTATGCTGTATCTGCATTTCCTCCCTCTCTACTGCTTTCTTTTTTTAGATTATGAACATGCTCAAGCTTTTCATCTTTAAAGAGATAAAAGGCCTTCTATCTTCCACACACTCTTTTTCCATTCACAAACAATCTTCTTCAAAGATCAGTCTATAAAATCATAACTACTTCTTTATTACCCTCTCATTCACTCCTTAACCCACTTCACTTTGGCTTTCATCTCCACTCAAATAGTAAATCTTTCTCAGCAGAAGGCAGAGGTGTTACCCACATTACCCAATCTAATGTGGAATTGTTAGACTTTGGTATACATGCCATCTCTGTGTCACTGGCCATTGACCACACCTCCTGTTCAAGTCTCCTCTTTGGCATCTGTGACATCATTCTCTACTGATTCCCTACCTACTACTATTTCTTTTTTTTTTTTTTTTTGAAGGGGGGGCATGAAAATTAGTTTTTATTTATATAAATAAAGGGAAATGCTCTGTTTAAATAATAATTCATCTGGCTCTTCTTGTACAATATAAAATTTTTCCATGGGAGTCTGCTGATTTTGAGGCCAGCAGCTCTTCTCGCATGTGTAAATTATAATTGTTCAAAATTCCACAGAAAGACCTAAATTAGCAATCCTCAGTATGCTGACCATTGCTGGTATAGGCTGCAGGCTGGCAGCTCAGTTACTTCTGATGTAGGGCAGGTCAATAAAAATGGCTCTCCACTCCTGGAATACCTCCAAATCTTTTCCTGGCAAGCAACAATTCTCTTCATGAATTTGTAAAATATCTTATCTTCACTTTTAATTATGGTCTTCTCATAGTTTTGCTACCATCACTAGGAAGACTTGGGGAAAGCAACTGTTTCATATCAATTCCTTGACTCTGTTGATACTCCCTCAGAAGGCTATGAGCATGATCTAGACTGACAACATCCCTGTAATCATCCTCATTTAAAATACAGATGTAGAAGGGCAGGAACTATATATAGCACCTCAGAAGACAAAGCCATTCCTTTCCTAGGAGGCATAGGAAGAGCAGCATCTAGGACAGTATCCTGCAGGCAGAGATCTTGGGGCTAGGCAGTCCAGTCTATGTATGTCTTTGGCATTGTTAGAATCATTTCCAAAATCCAAGGTAAGCTGTAATAACGTCGCCTTCTCACTGTCACTTCCCTAGTCATCTGCACCTTCACACTAATCCTCAGCTGCAAGGTCATTTTCCTGTTTCTGAGCATCTAGCATGACTTTCTCTTGCATCTGCAGGCACTGGGAGCAGAACACCTTCCAGCTGCATGCCCCAACTGCTGCACCTAGGGTGGGGGCAAGTAAACACATGCAATAATTAATGAAACAGGGAACCTTCCATGCAGTATACCTGCATGACCAAGGAAAGCAACTTCCTGCGAAGTTCACACACTGCCCTCGGTACTGCTGTGGTGAGCAGGGCATCCCAGCTTGCTAGCAGTACAGGTGCCAGCTGTAGGGCAGCCATGCACCACTACGTCTCCAAGCCCAAGCAACACTGGCTTCTGAACTGCTGCTGTAAGGACAGGGCACCCACTCCCTGCCTACTTCTGATGGTTTCTTCTCAGTAAGCTGAAATATTTCCTTGAGACAAAAACAGGATATGGGGATGACAAAAATGGGATGGGGTTATATAATATTCCATATTCATGAAAAAGTAATATAACAAAAGTTTTATTATGTTTATATATTGAACTGACAATTATTCTTCAGTGATAGCACTCATGCAAATATTTAGGAAGACAGAGGGGGGATTGTACTTCACCATGACTGTACTATGACTGTTTCTCCAATGCAGTAATCTCACACAGCAATTTCCGTCTTTCAATACCTTATCATAAAACTTCTCACACTCCATGACACAATTTTATTTTACAACTAACATAGCCCTCATTGTCTCAACACTTAATCTGGATTTTTACTTTGATCTCATACTGTTCATAACAGAAAATATTCTTTCGACAGGTGCTATACCTCTTGGAAGACAAAGAATAAACCCTACAATATTACAAAAGTCGTAAAAGTCTAGGCATTTTTTGCTCATTTCAGAAAATATCTTTACCCATCTATCAGATACAGAAATGTTTTCTTTATTTCATGTGTTTCACTGCCTCACAATTGTAGATGTTATGAAGGTCCACTGAGCAAACACGTGAGTTTCTTCTGTCTGTGTGTGTGTGATGAGTTCCTTGTTTAGGGTCCTGTGTTCCTTTCCATTCAGGTGTATTCCTTAGTAGCACCCACTTGAACTTCTCAGTGTTTTATACACTGCACTACCACTTAGTACAAGTATATTCTAAGCTGATTTCAGAGAAATTTTTAACTACTTAAAAAAACTTACCTCATTTTCTCCTGAATCTACTAACATTTTCGGTTGTTTTTTGACATCAGTGTTACAAACACTTCACTTTTTCTGGAGTTCAAGTTGTTTACAAGATTTTCAATGTTTATGCCTACTTCTGTCACTGAAATATTGTATTTTTCAATTAAACTAATGTAGATTAGAATGTAGACACTTGATCTCTTGCATATATCAATAAAATACTTATAAAATATCACATGAGGAGTAAAAAATATGTATGGCATACCACACCGAACACTCTAACACAGGACTGTAGTGGGCAGACTTCAAAAAGTTATAAAACATACACCAAAAATAAAAAAAAAAAAGAATGAACACTCTGACTGCTTTCACAAACCATTATAGGCTGATATCCCACTGGAGAGTTCTGCCGTAATAATAGAAAAACAGCTAACAGCCTGTTTAACTGAAATGTGAGTCTGAAAAGTCTGAATCAAACTGAATGTTGGGCAGAAAGAATCTCTATGAGCAGAATGATGGTAGAAGCAACAGTGAGACTCACAGTCACTGCATCCCACACTCCCAAGCTACAGAAGCAAATAGCCAGGTGAGCCCATTCAGAAGTTCATGTGCATCGAGACCTTCTTGGCTCCCACACACTAAATGGGGCTTAGCGACTGCCTCTTGTATTCCCCACAGCTGCAGCAGAGTAAAGGGGGTGGCGTCTGATGTTGCATAGCTAGCTCAAGAAGCCTGGCCCTGACTGGATAAATGAAACTTCTTTCATCACACTTGTAGTTTTACTGCACACACAGGGATTAGCCTACAGCCTTATGATAAATAAACAGCGCGCCTTCGGTATTTTACAAAAAGAATAAAAACAGGACGATTGAGAAATATGAAAAAAAAAAAGATGCTGTGCCGTTTAAAATGGTACATGTGGGCAGCCTGCTGCTCAGTCATCTTTGCTAACCATTTAAATGCTTATATTCTCTAGAGAGCTTCATTTCATTTACACTTTCCATTGACGATTCTGCACAAACCATAGCTCCAACTTCCACTTATCTCAGGCATCCAGAGCTCTTCTGCACCCTAGAACAGTAATTCTCTTATGGACACTTGGACTTGGTGGTCACATAGACGAAACAAATTCGACATGTCCTAATTCAAAGTCTTCATCTCCCTCAAACCCACTTTTGCTGGGTGATACCATGATCAACCTAACTACACAAGTTGGAAAACTGACTATTAGTCTGAGGTTCACATTCAAATCCTCTCTTTTTATCTTCTATTCTAAATTAGTAAAATCCTAATACATCTGTTTTATAAATCTCTTAAATTTGTGTCTTTCTCTCCAGTCCGTCAATTATTGCTCCATCATCTCCAACCTGGGCTAGTCTTCTTGACTCAGCTTTGCCCCTTTCTAGTCTATGCTTTATAAAGCTGCTAGTAGCTATCTTTCTTTGTTACAATAACTATGTAAATACAGACACATCTTGTTTTATTGCACTTTATTGAACTTCACAGATACTGTGTTTGTTTTGTTTTCTTTTCTTTTACAAATTGAAGGTTTATGACAACCCTGAGTCACGTCTATCAGCACCATTTTCTAACAGGCTCAGATGATGGTTAGCATTTTTTAGCAATAAAGTATTTTTAATTAAGGTGCATCCATTGTTTTTTCAAACATAATGCTGTTGCACAGTTTACATACTAGAGTATAGTGTAAACGTAACTTTTATATGCACTAGAAAACCAAAAAATTCATGTGACTGACTTTCTTAAGATGTTCACTTTACTGTGATGCTCTAGAACCAAACCTGCAATGTCTTGGAGGTGTGCCTATAGCATATCAATCCTCAGCTTAGAATCCTTAAGTTAGAAGAATATAGCCATAGAGTGGTTATGTAAATTTATTTTAATTAATCTATTACTAAAAATTTATAATTTTCATATTAAACTTATAATGTTAAAATATCAGGACAGTTTGGTAGAGAAATATGTGGGTCTTCCACACATTGCTCAGATCCTGGCAAGTTAACATGGAATTCAAGAGTTCAGTCTTTAATAATTTTCAGTTGCCAGTCTGGTGAAATACATGCACACTATATATGGATGTGTGTGTGTGTGTGTGTGTGTGTGTGTGTGAAATTTAATGCTTCAATCAAATAAAAATAATATGTTTATTTCATGTATACAAAATTTAAAGTTCTCCCTATGTTAAACAGAAAGAAATCAGTTTGTCAATGCTTTTCTCAAGACAGTATCCAACTCCCTCTCACTGCTCCTGGATCTGATACGAGGACAGCTGGTTTTATAATTGCAATGTGTAGGAAATACTGAGTAAAGAAACAGCAGCAGATTTTGTATTTATTTGTTTATGATTTTTGTATCTAAATGGGAATTCTTTCTCATCATTCCTCCCAAGGAGGAAAATGAACTATACTTTTTCTCTATATATTTTCTTCTTTATTTTTTTATTGAGATATAATTGACATATAGCATTATATTAGTTTTAGCTATACAACACAATTATTTGGTATTTGTATAGTGTGTGAAATGATCACCACACTAACACTAGTTAAAATTATCACACAGTTACAAATTTTTGTTTTGTGATGACAGCCTTTAAGACCGACTCTCTCAGCCACTTTCACATATACAATACAGTATTATAAACTATATTTACCATGCCTATATTTTTAATCAGTATCATTTTGTAATGCATTTTGATATCTGATATGACCATTATCTCTTTACTTTTTTAAAAGACATTTTATCATTAATTTTAACCCTAATTGTTGCTTTTCAAAATGTCCATTATTCTTAACATGTTTATACCAAACATTGGGATAATATTATAATACCTACTTACAGGCTTGTTGTGAAGATTGAATGAGTGAATACATAAAGCTCTTAGACAGTGCCAAGCAGATAGAAAGTGCTTAGAAAATGTTGGCTTCTTCTGATACTTCTCTACAGCATATGTACCAAGAGAACAGCAACTTCTGTTTTGGCCACTACCCTATCGCCAGCATGTAGAAAACAGCAATAAATATTTACAGTTCAGTTCAATTTAGTTGAACAAATATTTATGAATATTATGAAATACCTGACCGATACTAGAGATTCAGTGATAAGTAAGAATTGGACCCTGTTCTAGAGAGGCGAGTATCAATGGGAAATCATTCTCTCTCCACCGTTTCTTTGCATATGCTGTTCCGTTTGCTTGGGACACTCACCACTACTACTTTGTCTAGTTAATTTCGATCATTTTTCACATCCTTAAAACTCTCAGCT
Source organism: Lyroderma lyra (assembly GCA_004026885.1). Lineage (NCBI taxonomy): Eukaryota > Metazoa > Chordata > Mammalia > Chiroptera > Megadermatidae > Lyroderma > Lyroderma lyra. The sequence goes on from PVJL010005789.1 coordinate 13,411, forward strand.
CATACACTATACCCCTCAGAAAAGCTTTCCTGGTGCCCTTTATTGGTGAGGAATTTTCCATTGCCCCTATGCAAACTTGTGTCGTATTCTTAGCAGGTGGTAATTTGTTTGTCTCTGCACATTGACTAGACTGAACAACCAAAGGTCAAGACAGTGGCTCTCAGCCCTGTGGCCTCAGTGCCCAGCCCATTGTCTGCTACATATTACGTGCACAGTATGTGGTAAAGAAATTAATGATGATGAGAAAACCTAGTAATCTGTACAAGACAAGAGGACTTTTTTGAGTAACCATGCCATAGCTTTAAGAAAGAAAGACATGTACCACACTGCAAATCATCATTTTAAAATGGCAAAATAACCCAAACTTTAGAGAATTCCTTTTTACCCTTCCTAGATACTAAATTGTTTTGAAAGTTACATTAAAAGCAAATAGCTAAGTTAAATGGTGAGAAAAGAAAGTGTTATTGTTATCTCAGTGAGGTAACCATGGAACCAGTACACTGGTCCAAAGAAGGGGACAGACAGCTATAGGACTGGTGCCATTTTTACACAGCAGCATCAATTTTACTCCTTTATAAAATTGAGGGAGAAAGATTAATTCCCCCAAGTCAGAATTATTTTATAGAATATTTTTTTAAAGTGATAAAGACATTAGAATCTCTCTGGTTTTTATGGAGAAACAATAGATATTAGTCAAAGCAAGCAAGCAAGCAGTTTGGCTAATGTTGAAGGATTAATTGCTATGGTAATCCTGACTGTGGTTCAGAGTGACCTGAGACTGAGTGTGTGAGCTTCCTTTGGATGTCACCATATCAACCTATATTCATCCAGTATGAAGGATAGAAAGGCTTTAGCGAGAAAGGGTAAAAATCAGGCCTGGGCAGACTTTTTTAGGGCATGGGCTACTTCTAATTTTCTCCAAGTGTTGCATTCCACTAGCTATTTATTTTCACTTGCCCAGGTACGTACAGCCACCCCAATTGTGAATAGCCGATTCTCTCCTCCAGCAGCTGTATGTATGTGTGTGCGAAAAATGTGTTCCTTTTATGTTTAACTGCCTAGCCACTAGGCCCTGGAGTAATGTGTTGTTCACTGTGACACTTCTTCCTTAATTTAGGTAGTCCACCAGTGGACTGCTATCAACGTCTTGCCCAGGCCTGATAAAAATGGTTTCTACAGTGGAAAAAGCTTTCAAAATCCCATTCCTATGTTTCATTCTCATCTGATGATCTTTGATTCGCTCTTCCAAGCATGTCTCCCACTGCCCCCACCCCCATCACTGGTAGAGCCCCATCTCCTAAGAACCAGGGTCCACTTGCTTCCTCCTCACCTGTTTGAGAAAGCCTATCAGTCCTGAGCGCCGTGAGGCCTTACCACTAGGGTAAAAATGGCCCAGAGAATTTAATGTGTGATCCTGAGTGAGACTGGTAATATTTTAATGATGAAGTCCTAATCCAGAATAATGAATTCCTGATTTTCAGTTTCAGGCATCAACAAGCAAGAGGTAGGAGGGGTTTCAGGTCTTGCCCATGGCAGCTGCCTACTCCACCTACTTAAATGGCTATTGTGTTCTCAATCTTAGTTTCTAAAAAAAAAAAAAGGTCTCATTTTTCTTCTGTAAAAATGTGCCTGGAGTTCTGGGTCCTAAAAAAATACAATTACATGTAGTGTGTTGAGAAAAATCAGTTATGAAAACTTTGGGGTAATCTTTCATCCAAATAATTCATGTTATCTGAACTTATCAAAAATTAATATGGTTATAACTTCCCAAATCAGAGCAAAGGGAAGGGTTTTTGAATCTAACAGTCTTTCTTCAGCTGTAAGCATTCTGGAAAACAACCGGCCTTCAATCAAGTTTAGACAAGGTCTCGCGGTTATTTAAGATTGCTGTAATGGTTTCACGTTAGGCTTTCTTGCCACTTTCTGAATTGTGTACAGTCACCCCTCCCTCCCCAGGGCTCTTGGAATGAATCATCTTTTCTTTTTCAAGCACTCTATTAAATTAGGCTACAGCCCAGGACCAAACATTTGTTCTTACAAGCCTTTCTTTCATGTCATCAGCTGTAATGGAAACCAGAAATTCAGTAGGCAGTCCTTATCTCCCACAGAGGGGCAGCAGGGACGTCCAGGCCCACACTTTCGCTGTCATGCTCCATTTGGACAAATTTAAAAATCATTTATAAGGGTTGGAGAATTAATGTTTAAGTTAGAAGAGGCCAACTTAAATTTGTATGAAAATTCATAATTTTTTTAAATTCAGAAGTAATATATGTCATAAAAAGTTATAAAAAACTTCTTTCTCTGAATCTCAGTCTTACAAAAGATGCCTTTAAAGGACACGCACACATTAAAATAAATAGTGTTTTTCAAATTCCAGTTTCAAGAACGTACAGGTCCTTTCAGTCTATTTTTAATTTCAGGAAATAGAAATTAAATATAAAAATACATAATTATTATAATGGCTACCACTGAATAATGGCTACCACTTAGTGACATATTATTAGAAAAATCAGACCTTTATGGAAAGATGTAAGTGAAATAACATATGTAAAAGCATCTATCACCACTCCTGAAATTTATTTATCGACTGAATTAATAGTGTTATCACTATGCTAAGGATTAACATGAAGCAATAAACAAAACACACAAAAATCCCTGTCTTGCGGAGCTTATATTGCAGTGAAGTATTAATAGATTATAAACAAAATAAATCAATGACTATAGAGAGAAATGCTATAGAGAAAAGAGAGCAGGGAAGGAGACCAGAGAGTGGTATGGATGGGGAAGAAGTTACAGTTTTAAATAGGAGGGTTGGGTGAGGTGGCATTCGTGTAAGGTATGAAAAGATGTGACTTTGAAAATGAGAACTCCAGGCAAAGGGAACCAACCACAGTGCAAAGGCCCTGAGGCTGGAGTACCTGGCACATTTAAGAAAGAGCAGAGTCCAGTGAGACCTGTGCAGAGGAGTAGGTAGGGAGGGTTCTAAGGGATTAAATCATAGAAGTAGGGTATGTGTGAGTAGATTACATAAGGCTTTGTAGGGCATTGTGAAGACGTTGGTTTTTACTTTGAATGAGGTAGGGATCCATTGGAAGATTTAGAGCAGAGAAGTGACATGGTCTGCCTTAAGTTTTTAAAAGATTATTCTTGCTGTTGTGTTGCAAGTAGATTTAAGAAAGGTAAGAGTAGAAGCAGGAAGATTATCTGGGTACATACTGGGCACTCCAGAAATAACTTGTTCGTTACAAATTACATTTTTATATTAAATTTCCTCTTTTTTACTTATTTGAAATGTATTTTACGTCCTCATTCTCTCCATGTTATTTGGGATTGTAATATATTCAGATTTAAAAGCAGTACAATTGCATTTCTTTGAAACATTGAATACATTTCAGACTTGTCACCATCAGGTGAAACAGATTTCTCATTTGACTTCTCCTTTTCTTTTCCTTAATTTGGGCAAAGAGTTAAATACAGCTTATTGTCTGTGAGCAGAAATAACTACAAACAACAGAAGCAGCCTTGATATTAATAGCTAACATTTTTGAGTGTTCTACATATACTAAGCACAGTGCTAAATGCTGAACATGAATTAGCTCATGTGAATTAGTCTCCACAATGATATGCTGAAGTAGGTATGATTATGATTCCCATTTTCACAAGGAGAGAGAAGTTCGATAACCACTTGAGGTTACACACAGCTGGCAAATTACCAGGCCTGGATTGGAACTAAGGTCATGGGGCTCAACACATGCACAGGTGACCACCATGTTATATCACTATTACCTCCTAGCCACCCACAGAAATGCCCACTCTCAAAAACTGAGAGAAAATCTTAGGAAACTTTGACTGGATTGTGACGTTTTAAAGTAACTCTGGTCCACTTGATTTTATTGTGATCAATCTGGTTAATGAACAAATGGCATTTCTGTTTATGTTATTATTATGTTTTGGCCTTTTGTGAGTTTGGTTTGCTTGAATCAGTACCTCCCTCTCCCTTTCTGCCTCCCGTTCCTCCATCTCCTAGCCCCCACTATTCCTCTCCTATCCTCCTGCATTGCCCAGAGCCTTATCAAGCCCAGGCCATGATTCAGAAACTCTACTGAAGTTGCCAGCCTGTACCAAATAGCCAGCTCACCCTTTACACACCATGGTTCCAAGTAACTATTCAGAGTGTTCACAACATAATACAAATTTTGGGGGGGGGGGGAGGCTTTTGAGTTATTTTTGTGATGTGATTTTTTATTTATTTGGATTTCTCACATCGAATTGGCAAGAAGCTACTAAATTTTGATAAGAAATTTAACATCATTTTGCACCCTTGATCTGTTACCTTTCAGGAATGTGTAGTTTCTCTCATTTGCCATCTGACGTAGGGAAAGCTGAAGTGGTGGACATTTGTATTTAATGCAGTTAATGTGGCATGGATTCTACATTTATCTCTTGCTGTATCTTGGCGAGAAAATGAATTTGGAGTTTAAACAAACTGGTAACTGATAATATTGAGAAAATACCAATTTCCTCAGCTGCTTCCTCTTTTTTTGTGAACAGACTCTATTGACCTTTGCCTTCCATTTAACTTCTTAGGACTGCTTAACACATTGTTTTTCTCATGTACACATTTGATATGTTTTTGTATATATTACATATTTTTATGTGTATGTTGTATAGGTATTTATTTCTTTTCCTTAAAAAAGTCCTGCTCACTAATCAAATACAGGAGTTGCTTTCAGAGAGAAATTTGTGGCTAAGGAAAAGGGATGATAAGGAGATTTTATTTCAATGTATATATTATTTTCTACATTTTGAAACCTATACAGTATTTTTGAAGTATCTATTTAAGTTCATTAATTTACTTATAAAATAAAACAATTTCACACTAAAATAAATTAATTATTTATGTAAGGGCAAAACCATCATATTGTTTATGAAGGAAAACATTTTTAAAAAATTAGAATAATAAACTGCTCTGGATAAATATTGTTTTAGAAAAAGATTCCTCAGAAATGATTGTTAGACAAAAACCATATGATCTTATTTATATGTGGAATTTATATGTGGAATCTAAAAAAAATTATTTTGAACTCATAGATACAGAGGACAGTTTGGTAGTTGCCAGAGGTGGTGGTAGGGGCAGGGGTATGTAAAATGGGTGCAGCTGATCAAATGTACAAGCTCCAAGTTATAAAATAAAGAAGCATAGTGACTATAATTAATAATAGGTATTGCATATTTGAAAGTTGCTAAGAGAGTAGATCTTAAAAGATCTCATCACGAGAAAAAAATTATAGCTATGTTTGCTAATCGATGTTAACTAGAGTTATTGTGATGATAATTTTGCTACACACACACATACACACACACACACATACACACACACACACATAATCATGATGTACACCAGAAACTAATACAATGTTATATAGAAGGTGCCAAAAATTAGATACACATTTTAAGAAAGGAAAAATCTATTCAAATTGTAATACTCAATATACACCAATAACAAAAGATGAATACAAGCCACAATTGACTTCTGCAATTAGAAGAGGTGCTCAAGTGGTTACCATCAGTATTTATGTAATACATAGATAACATCTCTTAAAATGTGTATACATTTTTTTGGCACCCCAGTATATCAATTATATCTTCATTCTTCTTTGTAAAAATAATAAAGGCCTCATGGTCAGACAACAGACAGAGGTAGAAATCTCAGTTCTGCTACACGCCAGCTGAGTGTCTCTAGGTACATTACATAAGCTCTCTGTACCTCTTTTTATTCCCATCTGCAATTTGAAGATATGATACTCTCTACTTTGCAGAGTAATTATGAAGATTAAATGAGATCCTGTGTGTAAATCCATAGCACAGTAGCTGGTACACAGTAGGTTCTTAATAACTGTTAACTACAAAACAAAAACATACAAGCATACAAAAAAAAAGTAAGATTGTTAAAGGAAACTTCTAATCAATAATAAATCATAGTCAAGAATAAATTATTATAACAATACATTCTTAAAATATAATTTTAAAGAGATTTTACTGCAATACCATGCTTCTGCAGCTTATCTCAGTAGCAGCAAAATATAGATACAGTAGTAAATACCACAAGGCATTTAGAACTGAACATGAACAATCATACTTAATGGTGGCAAACTCCAGGATATGCCCTTAAAAATAGAAAGATGATGTGATCACCACTATTTTTTAAATATCTGAGAAGACAAAATAATAAGTATAAATATTGTTAAGGAGAAGGTAAAATTATCATTTGTATGTGCATTATATCTACTTGGAAAAAATAGAGTCTATTAAAAAATCTATTAGAACTAACTGTTAGGTGGGAAGTTACAAAACATTTAAAAGTCAGTAGACTGAGTACTGAGACAACAAGGTATACATGCAAAAGAATGAAATCAGATCACTATCTCACACTATACACAAAAATTAACTGAAAAAGGACCATAGGCCTAAAAATGAGAGCTAAAACTACAAAACTCTTAGAAGAAAATAGAGTAGTAAATCTTTGCGACCTTAAGTTCTGCAATGATTTCTTAGATATAATGTAAAAGCATAAATGACAAAATAAAAAATAGATTAGTGAGACTCTATCAAAATTAAAAACATTTGTACTTCAAAGGATTCCTTCAAGAACACGAAAAGACAACATACAGAATGAAGGCAGTCTTTGAGGGCTGTACCCTTTACTTGTGGAATCTATGTTAACACACAGAATGGAAGAAAGTACTTGCAAATGATACATCTGATATATTTGATATTCAGAATATATGAGGTTGAGCAATTAATTTCATGAACTCATACTAGAAAAGTACTACATACCTCATTGCTGAATATCACTAAGGTCACCTCACAAACTTGCCACCAAGTTGTTTGCACAGTGCTGCCAACATAAGCACACAGTGGCAAGTTTGCAAACTTAATTGTCAGATTGTGGGTACGATGACAGCTCTGATGGCCATTCCAGAAAAAGAGTTCCAAAATTGCTTTGAAGGGTGGACTAGGCACTGGTGTGGTGCATAGTTTCCCAAAAGGAGTACTTCGAAGGTGACCATAGTGATAATCAGCAATGAGGTATGTAGCACTTTTTCTAGGATGAGTTCACAAAATTAATTGCCTGACCTTGAATAAAGAACACTTATAACTCAACAATAAAAAGATAAATAACACAATTAAAAATTGGGCAAAGGATTTGAATAGACTTTTCTCCAGAGAAGATATACAAATAGTCAAAAAGCATGTGAAAAGAAACTTGTTGAATTTCAACCATAACTGAATGTACTACATTCAACCCGAGCACTAACAACCCAGAGTTAGCATAAATTCCACAAGGTAAAGGGCACAGTACCCATAAGATTGCCCTCATTTCAAATGTCAGTGGCACTTCAGAAGCAGGCCACCCACACTTGTAACCAATTGGCTTTAAGTTCAGGGATTTCCATAATCCCTTAGGTTCAGTAATTCACTGGAATGACTTATGATTACAGTTTTACTCTAAAGAATGCAGATAAGAAACAGCTAATGAAGAATCATAGAGGTGGGTTGAAAAAGAAATGGGGAGTAATTACTAATGGGGTTTTTTTGGGGCAGCGATAAAAATGTTCTAAAGTAGATATTAATAGATATTGCACAACCTTGTGAAAATACTAAAAAACACTGAAATGTACACTTTCAAATAATAACTTTTATAGTATGGATATTTTATGTCAATAAAGGTGTCATTTAAAAACAATAGGTTCAGTAAGAGTTAGAAAGTATAATGAAAAAAATATCCCATTTAACAATAAGAGCATAAAATATAAATTTAACATGAAATACGCTAAGCCTATGTGAAGAATTTACAAATTCTGACCAAAGGTTATAATCAGAGTCCAAAATAATTGAAAGGACAGACTATGTTTCTGGATATTTTAATATGTAAAAAGTGAATTCTTCCTAAATTCACATGTAAATTTAATAGCATCCCAAAGAATTTGGGGGTGGGGAATGTGTTAAAATTAGTATAAAAATATATGAAAGAATATATTATATATAATATGGCATAAAATATATGGAAGAAATGTGTCGATGTATGTTCATCAATAGTAACAAATGTACCACTCTGGTGGGAGATGTTGTTAATGAGGGGGCTGTGCATGTGTGGGGATAACAGGTACACAGAAAATCTCTATAGCTTTCTCTTAATTTTGGTGGAAACTTAAAACTGCTCTAAAAACAAAAACAAAAAAAATTACATATATGGGCTATCCAGAAACACTCCAGCTAAAAATGCCTCTATTTTTCAGACAGCATATATATATATATATATATGGAAAAATAATGGACATTTTGGAAAATAGAAAGAGTGAAACGTAATGTGGTCTTACAAAAATGAGATAAGGGTCATATCAGATATCAAGATACATTATAAAATGATATTGATTAAAAATATAGTATGGACATAAGACTCACAGACAGAATAACCAATCAGAATAAAAAGTCTAGGAATAGGTTTAAATTTATTTAAGAATTTATCATATATTAATGGCATTTCAATTGAGTTGATGGGGAGTTGGACTCATCTTTGGAAATATCTCTGCTGTCATTATCCTTCCACATGTTTCTATCTAGTTGTGGACCTCTCCACTTGGAAATGTTCTTAATGTGTTCAAAACGGAACTTTGATTCCTGATTTTCTCTGCCTACCCCAACTGTTACCCCATCTTTTCTCCTCCAGTTGCTCAAGACAAATATTAGGATTTATCCTTGATTTCTTTTTTTTCCCTCCTCTCATAAACTACATACAATCTATCAACAGGTCCAATTGGCTCCATACCCCTAAATCAACACCTTCTCACAGATCTACCGCTGTCATTCACTGCCAGCCACCATCAGCCCTTGCCTGAACTACTTCAGTAGCTTCCTATATGGTCGCACAGCTTCTACTTTTATGGGCCTATGATCACTCTCCACAGAGCAGCCAGAGTGAATTTTAAATGTATTTATTTTCATTAGGTACTACATTTACATGATCTAAAGTACAACACTCTATAAAAAAAGACATGCCTGGAGAAGTCTTACATTCATTCTGCACTCTTCACCCCAATTCTATAATGATAAGCACTTACGTTGGTATCTTTTTAATCCTAGGATTTTTAAGGCAAATGCAAGCATATACAAATATATCTCTCACCTTATTTCATAAAAGGTAGCCTACCATATACACTCTTTTATACTGTTCTATATCATGCATTTTTCTCCCACTTACCACTATTTCCTAAAGTTCTTTCCATATCAGTACATAGAGATCATCTTTGTTCATTTTTAGAGTTGTACATCATACCATCATTTATTGAACCAGCCCTCTTTTGCTGAATATCACATTTGGGTCTATTTTTTTTCTCTCACAAATAATGCAACAATAAATAATCTCATACATGTATCATTTTTATACATGTAGAGATACATCTATGGGATGGAATCACAGAAGCACAATTGCAAGATCATATATTTTAGTGTATTTACCACTTCAAAATGAAAATTTTAGAGGTAAACTTGATTGTTATTTTTCATTTAAAGGCCTCCCCATCCCAATCAGAGTGAAGACCACTGAGACCCATTGTCTACCTCTTCAATATCACTCAAGTCCTTTCCTCTCTTTCTGTATGAACTAAACACATTAGCTTTCTTTCATCAGTCTCATAAAATATATTTCTTGCAAGATGTGCAATTTAACTTTGTAGTTCATTTGTACTGTATTGTCAAATATGTATAAAAATCCCACATCAGCTAGAGACCTGAGAAAGAAGTTAATTTTGGAAGTGGAGAATCGATGTTAATGTTTAATGGAGGTAGATATTTGAGTGTGTTTTATAATCAGTCATTTGATAAGTAAACATTTCTAGGTTATGCTAACTTATTCTCCTATACAACTTCAAACTTAAGAAATTTAGATAATAAATGCTGAGATAAAGAGGATGTTCTATCTTTCTATAGCTGTGTGACCATGGATCTCAGATACATAAAGGTAAAAGTCTAACCTTACGTAGAAATGCAGCACGGCTGGGAATAGCACTGGGCTGGGAATTACGAGTGCTGGTCCCACTTCTGCCTCTGAGTAAGCTGCCAGGACTTAGCAAGCCATTTAACCTTTCCCTGACTCATTTTATTTGTAAGAAAAGGGAGAAAATGAAATTTATAATTATTTTCTACCTTTTGACTCCCTGAGGCTTCCTTTTATTTCCCCACACCTATTTTCATAATATGTTGAAGATTTTGTCTACTAAATTAATTTACGTTACTAACGTATGTTACCATGTTTATTGTTCATTTTTAACATGATAATATGCATTGTTAATTTCTCAAATCTATATATTATTTCCAATTCTGGTTAGCATTAAATAATCAATTGACATTGGATGAGCTGATGTAATATTACCGACAACAAAGGAACTTCATATTTTATTTGCCAGGGTGACTTTATCTTGTTTAATTAAGAGGCTGCAGTTTGGGAATCTCTGGTCCCAATCAACAATAAGTTTCCTTACAAGTCTGGAGTCAATGTTATGTATATGATTACCTAGTTCAGTGGTTTCTTAGTGCCTCATAGAGTCCTGGGGCTCTGCAGAGTAACTCAGAGCAGAAATGAGAGTGGAAACAGAGGAGGTGAAACAAGGGGTCTTAGAGCCCCCAAACCTATTTTATCTAGAGTAACCCCACTTTTTTCTGTTTGCTATATCATGTTCTGCCTAATACTTTGTTTGAAGAAAGGATTCAAACTATTAAAAATAATTTGAAAAATACAACACTCTAACTTGATTGCATAGATAATAATGAGGCCTAGAAAAGGTAAATGAAATTTGCCCATGGTTATAGAACTAATTAATGGCAAAATGTTCTCTCAGTCAATCAACAAATATTTATTGAACACTGTGAAAATAAAAATTATACATATAAAACTTGGATTCAGCCTGGTCTAAAAACAACCTGTGAGTCACCATGTATTTGATCAGAAGCATTAGAATAAAAGAATCTTATTTTCATATGTGATAAAGAATTCACATTATTGTGTATGTTTACTACTGTTCAGTATGACAAGGAAGTGAGGGCAGGAGAATGTTTGCATTCTGATTATCAAAGGAGAGCAATGAGCAAAGAGCCCCGTTAGGAGATAGGAGACAGTCCAGATGGGGTACAGGTCATTCTTCAGTTCATATCCATAGGAGCTCTGTCTCTGAGTGTCACATTATTGTTCTGCTCAGTGTTCACAGAAGAAGAACAAAGAACCCTGCCTCCTCAAGATTATTTATAAGGTTTTTGTTTCATTTTTCAGATTGAGCATGTGATTACCATTGAGCTTGGAGAAAACCTGTGGCTATGGGATATGTGTTGATTTAATCTATAAAATACATTTGTATAAGTCAACTGGTTGAATTTGTTCATTTTAAGTTGTTACTAAATTCACTGGCTTTATGATAATTTAGCCATGACTGGGTATTGTGTATATTTTCTGCTTGACCCCGAAGCTACAGACTCTTTGGTTCTAGCTTTCTCCTTGCAGACTATTTGAAATACAGGGTGTCTTTAGCAGATTCAAATGCAAACAGAACACAAAGCTTCATTCTTTCTCAGCCTCAGTCAAGCACCAGCCCTCCTCCTAGGAATTCAGGATGCAGCAATAAGCATGTGGGAAAAGTTTCCTGCTTTTATGGACCAAAATTGGTTCTCTTGATTTCTGGTCCAATGCTATTTCCACTACACTATTTTACTGTTTTGCAAGTACTTGTCATTACAAAGTATACTTTATATCTCCTTCACATTATTTATTCATTTATTGAACAAATATTTATCAAGTAACTTCTATTTCTAGGCTCTCTGCTAAGTGCTGAGCATTCTGAGTTAGCTCTGAAGGGGCTCACAAATTTATGGGAACGTAGACTTGTAAACACATTTCAAAGCAGCATAATAAGTATAACGGTGGGAAAGGAATAAGGTACAGACATGCTACACGTAGTGTGATTAACTCTTTCTGACATGATATCCAAACTTGAATCTGAAAAGTTAGTAGGTGTTTCCCAGGCAAACCAATGACAATGGGAGCAGGAATGGCATACAGAAAGGTACAGAAACAAGAGAGAACATGCCATCCCAAGAACTAAATGCTGTTTGCTATTAAAGGAGTCTAAAGTACAGGTGAGTGGGAAACAAGAGATTAATGGAATCACTATCAAATGGCCTCTGTTTTCTCTATGAGTTAAGGGAAATGGGCATTTTTTTAAATGAGGAAGGCAGAGGCTGGATAGGAAGTTTAGGGAAATTTAAAGGAGCAGCTCATTTTTTTATAACATAGAAAGGATTGGAAAAAACCTAAAGGTCCATTAATAGGAGACTGGTTTATAGATTACAGTCTACCCACGCAAGGAAATACAAGGATGACCAAACCCTAGTCCCTGATGTCTGGGACCACACAGGGCAATGAAGGAGAGAGACATAAAGAGACCATTAGGATAAAATGTGGTTCTATCAGGGAGATGTGAACAGAATTCTGTGGGAGCCCAGAAGGAGTGAGTAACTGCCTGGAAGGACTTACGAAGAAGGGCTTTCTCAGAGAGAAAATATGTAATCCAAATCTTAAATGAGGGGTTGATGTTGAGGGTGGATTAGAAGGACATTCCAGTCAAAGAGAATACAATGTGCAAAGGCAGCGAAGCTTAGATAAACGTTGTATGTTCTTGGGACTCCAAGCAGCTTGATCTGCCTACAGTGTCAGGTGCTTTTCAGGGAGTGGCAAGCACTGGGCCGGAAAGGCAGGTTTGGACAGGGTTATGAAGTGCCTCATGTGCTAGGCTAACAAGTTTAGACTTTCTCATGTCACTAAAACACTGTGTTCTCAGCCTACATGCTGAGAGGTTGGTACTTTGCTGTCGTTGTCTAACCCTCTTTGAAGCAGGTCATCCTACTGTTGGCTTCCATATTCTTGTTAAAGACAAACCAAGGGCATGGCAGGCATGTTACTAAACTTATCATTACCTCCCTCATTCTTTCTCTTTATTCTTTTTCCATATCTAATTAGTTATCAAAGTCTGTGACCATTCTGTCACAAATGCTTTTTTTTGTTTGTTTTTTCTTAAAGCAACAATTTAGTATTTACCTGTGGGAGGTAAGGGCTTTATGTGCACCATCTTATTCAATCCTCAAAATAGACCTGTGAGGTCACGTTTTAGTCAAGGTTCTTGGTAGAAAACAACATATAACTTAAGCAGAAAAAGAATTTACTGGAAAGATATCGGGCAACTCACAGAACCCATAGGAAGGTGGGGAACTGGGTTCAGACAGAGCCAAGAGAAGAAACAGAGCACAAAGTTGGGATCCTACCTCAGGACAACTTCCCAGGACATGCCTCACCATGTCTCTGGATTCTAATCTCCCCAAGAGTCCCCAAGTATTCTCAAACTGACCCCAGTGCCTTTGCATAGCTACCCGCCAGTAGAGAGAGGCAGGTGAGTATCAAGTGACCCTGTTCAGAGCACATGCCTATGCCCTAGCTGTCAGAATCAGAAAGAGGAACAGCTTTCCCTTTAAGGATTTCACTTACATTGAGACTTGCTCAAATTAGGAAGGATGTTCAGATACCTGACAGCAAAAACAACAAACACCCACAGTGCATTTTGTAGATGAGGGAATAGACTTAGAGCAGGTAAGTTAGTTACCCAAGTAACACAGCTAGTTAGTGGTAGAGCCAGGATTGGAGCCCAAGTCAGTTTGTCTGTAAAAGCCCACGCTGTTATGCAACCCTCTGCATTGCTTTCTCTAAACCATTCCAGCTCTGTTTCACAGCCCACACAGCAGTCCGGGCTCCCATTCCCTCGTTTGCGTTATTGCCTCCTACCTGGTTGCTCTGCTTTGTGCTCTCAGATCATTCTCTACACAGTTGCTAAGATAATATTTTTTGAGTACCATCTATATCATGTCAGACTCTTGTTCAAAACCCTGTGACTCACCTCTTGAAGAGCTGTTCCTGACTAATATCATTCCACACTGATTCACTCCCTCAGCAATCAGGCAACTAATGTTGCTGCAGTGCCATCACAGATGTCTAATTTATACTACACTACCTTATACTTATTAATCGTCTGTACCTACTACATTTATATGTGACTCTACTAAGGTAAAAAAAAAAAAGCCTGTTTTCTGCTGCTTTTGAGACTCCAGTGACAGATACTAGTATCTTACACAGTGAATGGCTTCTCATCTTTGAATCCCAGCGCTCTCCAGGATATTGCATTACTGTCATCAATGTTATTACTTGCAGAGCACTACCATTTGTCAATTCATTTTTAGCATCCCTAAAGTTTCTGAGTTGCTTCCTATGGTTCTCTGCCACATATATTGTGACCTACCAAAAAGGTGTTGCAAAATTGCTGATAATGATAACTTTATTATTTTGGAAATGTTTCTTTACTCCACTTCCAGATACTGTAAGTTGAAGAAAGGTAAAAATGGTGTTCTTTTCTCAGAGCTGTGAGGTGAGAGAAAATAATATTTAGAGCATGCTCCCCCCTTCTAATTAAGAATAATAAAAGTAACATAAGCACAGAGCATAGCATGAAATTAGGTAATCACTGGCCAGGTTACCTATAGGTTTCCTGTAGCAAAGCCTCTTGCCTGGTTCCTGAATTGCCTTCATATGGCAGAGGGCATCATTAACAACTAATAATACCCTGGACCCTCAAAGATCTTTAGATTTCTCTAAATCTAGACCAAGAAGGCCACATCCAGAGTGACACAAGCGTTTCATCTCCCACCGGCCTGTGCTCCAGTATCCAGTTACTTTTTTTTTGAGGATATGTCTCTCTTTTGAGTTTATGAGAGCAGAGGAGGTCACACCTACACAAAAAGCACACAACTTGATAATAAATGCCTCCAGTAGAATTAACAAAACTCAGAATTTATTTAAAAGATACTCCTATATGCTCTAGTCATTTCATAGTTGTCAAGAGTAAGGATAAAAAGATAGGGTTTCTGTCCTCAAGGAGTTAACCTTCTATGTGGGAAGACACACCTATTAAATAAATAATGGACACTGGGATAAGGCAATAAATTAAGTCTGTACTTGGTATAAGAATGGCACATTAGAGGGAGTAATCCACTTTGTTTGGGATGAGGGATCCCAAAAGACCTCACAGAGGATGAAATATTTGAGCTGCAGTTGAGGGAAGAGTAAGAATTTATGAGACAGATGAAGTGGAGAACAACATTCCAGGAAGAGGGAACATTCCATGGAATAAAAAGACTTAGACAATCATAAGTAGTTTAGATTCTGAAGATATTTATTCAACATCTATTTTCTCCTTTCCTCCATATTTTCCAGCCAGAAGGTTGAACATAATTGACCTCACTCCCAGCTCCACAGAGTCTTGGTTGGCTTCAACCGTTAGCATAATTAATTCCCTTGCCACAGTGGCTTCTCGGAGAAGCATGTCCTCCAGGCCTAAGAAAATCAGCCAAGGCATTCTTCAGGAATATTAGTTCAGGCCTGGATATGTCCAATCAGAAAGAAGCCCAGGACTATCGTTTGATGGTTGGGAGAAGAGAACACTCTTGTGGAGGAGGACGTTTATAAATATGAGAGCTGCTTGTTTCCATTTTGTCATCACAAGGAGACCCAATCAGAGCATAAAGATGTCATACAGAGCTAAGGTAATTGTAGAGAAATTGAGCCAATCACCTAACAAAACTCTGATCAGAGATTAAATGGATGCTGGAATTTTCAATGTCATTTAAAAAATCAAGTTGAATTTTTTGTTACTTGCAATTGAAATAATTCTACCTGACCATAGCACATTTTCACTTCCTTTCTCATCCCATTTAAGGGTGCAGCTTCCAGCTCCTTTATGTACCAACTTCAAAAGGGAATCAGCGTTTTGAAGATATTTAATCTGTAATCAGATGATATAGGATATAAATTCTTTAGGATTCTGTACCCTGGAAGTAAAGATGCATGCTTTGGAAGCCCATAAAACTTCTTATTTGTTTGTTTGTTTGTTTTTGCATTGTACTTTATTTTATTTTAAATTTATTGGGGTGACATTGGTTAGTACAAATTACATAAGTTTCAGGTGTTCAATTCTACAGTACATCATCTATGTGTTGGATTCTGTGTTTACCACCTAGTCGGTTCTCTTTCCATCACCATATATTTGAATCCTCCCCGCTTTTCTCCCACTCACCTCCCCCTTTAGGCTCAGGTAGCCACTAAACTATTGACTGTATCCATGACTTTTTGTTTCTTTGTTGCTTTCAGTTTTATATTCCATATATGAGCCAAGTCATATGGTTCTTGGTTTTTTCTGTCTGGCTTATTTCGCTTAGCAAGATGGTCTCAAGTTATATCCATGTTGTCACAAATGGCAGTGTTTCATCTTTTGTTACAGCTGAGTAATATTCCATTGTGTATATGTACCACAGCTTCTTTAGCCAGTCATCTGTCACAGGGCACTTTGGTTGTTTCCATGTTTTGGCCACTGTGAACAGTGCTGCAATGAATATTGGGGTACATAAGTCTTTGCGGACAAAGGTTTTCAAGTCTTTTGGGTAGATCCCCAGAAGGGGGATTGCTGGGTCAAATGGTAGCTCCATTCCCAATTTTCTGAGGAACCTCCACACTGCCTTCCACAGTGGTTGTACCAGCTTGCACTCCCGCCAGCAGTGTACCAGAGTTCCTTTTTCTCCACATCCTCTCCAGCACTTGTTATTCCTTGTCTTGTTGATAATGGAACAGAATCAAAAACCCAGAAATAAACCCACAAATATAAGGACAAGTAATTTTTGACAAAAAAGTGAAAAATATACAATGGGGAAAAGAAAGCCTCTTCAGTGAATGGTGATGGGAAAATTGGAAAACCACATGCAAAAGAATGAATCTAAAGTGTGAACGGTCACTGTATACCAAAATTAACTCAAAATGGGTTAAAGACCTCCACATAAGACCCAAAACAATAAATGGTATAGAAGAAAACATTGCTACTAAACTTACAGACCTTGGGTTCAGGGAGAACTTTATGAACCTGACTTCAAAGGGAAGGGAAGTAAAAGCAAAAATTAGTGAATGGGACTATATCAAACTAAAAAGCTTCTATACAGCAAAAGAAACTATCAACAAATCAAAGACACAACCAACAGAATAGGAGAAAATATTTGCAAACAGTGCCTCTGATTAGGGGCTAATATCTAAAATATATAAAGAATTCAGGTGGTTCCCTGATGGTGTAGTAGCCAGGCTTCATCGCTGTCAACGCCACGGCCTGTGTTTGATTCCTGGCCAGGGAACCACTAAGAAAGAAAGAAAGAAAGAAACAAACAAACAAACAAACAAACAAACAAACAAAAACAAAAAGAATTCATACAACTCAACCACAGAGAGACAAATAATCCAATTCGAAAATGGGCAGAGGACCTGAACAGGCACTTCACCAATGAAGTCACACCAATGGCCAACAGATATATGAAAAAAATGCTCAATTTTATTAGCTATGAGAGAAATGCAGCTCAAAACCACAATGAGATGCCAGCTTACTCCTATTAGAATGGCTACTACAATAACATTTCTTTAAGAATTTAATGTGAGAGACCAAAGTTTGGGTTATATTATTTGGTCTATCAATAATATCTTGGCCTCTTTGCATTTTTTTTTAGGACTTCCCGTTCTATACTCCCTCTTAACTCTTTTTCTGTTTATTTGTCAATGCAATCTTTTTTCTCTTTGTTTGAAGTTGTTTCGTTTTTGCTTTTTTCCCCTAGAGATAAAATGGCAATTGAAGAAAAGGAGTAACACTGAGTTGATTGGCACAAACGCCCTTTTCCCATGGTATCTCTTGGTTAACCAGGACACATGGGGAGTGGTAAATACCAGATAAATGTATGTAGACTCTTTGTTAACCGAAACTCAAGCAATGGCATACTTGAGATCTTGCCTGTTGCTTGAGTTTCAGTTAATGAAGAGTCTACTGTACTAGGGCTGTTCAGAAAATATCCAGCCATGAAATATGAAAAATAGAGGCATTTCTGGTTGGATTTTTTTTCTGGACAGCCCCCTGTATATATGAGAGTTAGAGATTGATTTTTTTCTAAATGAATAAATCATTTTTACTAAATGGCCACATATTTCACCTTCACACACACTCCCATGTTACTATTTCATATAAGCAATATTCATTCCCCATAAATCTCATTGAATTACTTTGGACATTTTACTAAACATTATGTGATGCAGGAGATTTACAGCAGAACTGACCGTGTAATTGTATAATACAACAGAACCAGAGCATAGTTCTGTTATTTTTAAACCCAAACCTTGTCACACCAATTCCTCTTTCCTACTTACACATTGTGCCTTTGGATCAGTGACTCTCTCATGATGAAATTAAGCTTGCCCTTGATTTCATATGAGGGTTGATTATATCTAGCTCCTAGCTCACTCCCTGGCACATAGCAGGAGCAGGCATTGAACAAATATTTGCTGGAAGGAAAAATGAATGAAGACAATGTCCATGCAATTGTAGATTAGCCTGAGATTTCTTGAGTTAAACCAAAGACTCTAATAGATTTAAGACCTTGAATGAAAAACTAGGAAGGAGTTTATATTTTCATTTATACTTTCAGTCAACGAACATTTTTTGAGGGCCACAACTTTCGGAGTAGTAGACTCACTTCCTCTTGACTAAAGGCACTTGGGATTCCTCCGCTCTCGATCTTCTAAGGAGACCTCATCAGTCACAGTCCCTGCCTCTCACTTCATCTCAGTTCAAAGCTAGTGGATCAGCAAATTCATGGTAGCAGCAAAGTTATTAGGAAAGAGAAAACAAAGAAGGAACAGAAACATATACCCCTTCCTCCTCCTCACTTTTCTTTCAGAATTTACCCTAATTATTGTAATTTCCCTATGGTTGGTTCCCACTCCCATTTCATCCTATTCTTCCCTCCTAGTTTCTCTGTAGAAAATTCTGGGAAATTTGGTTTCCCCCTGAACTTGACTCCTGTTTATTGCTAATGAAAATGCAAAATGGTGCAGCCACTTTGGAAGACAGGCACTTTCTTACAGAATGAAATATATTTTTACCACACAATGCAACAATTTGGCTCCTTGGATTTACCCAAAAGAGTTAAAAACTTATATCCACACAAAGACCTGAACACAGATGTTTATAGCATCTTTATTCATAATTGCCAAAACTTAGAAGCAACCAAGATGTCCTTCAGTAAGTGAATGGATAAATAAACTATGGTATACTCAGACAATGGAATATAATTCAGCACTAAAAAGAAATGAACTATCAAGCTATGAAAAGATACACTAGAACCTTAAAAGCATACTTGTATTACTAAGTAAACAAAGCCAATCTGAGAAGGCTGCATACTGTATGATTCCAACTATATGACATTCTGTCTCATGGCAAAACTATGGTGACAAAAAAAAAAAAAGAATAGTGTTTGGCAAGGGTTGGAGTGGGGTAGGGAGAGATGAATAAATAGTACATAGAGGCACTGAAACGATTCTCTCTGATGTTATAATACATCATTATACATTTGTTCAAATTCATAGAATGTACAACACAAAGACTGAACCTTTGGATGATAATGATGTGTAAATATAGGTTCATTTATTATTACAAATACTCTGGTGGGGAATGTTGATAATGGAGGAGGCCGTGCATGTGTGGGTGCAGGGGTTATATGGAAACACTGTACTTTCTGTTCAATTTTGCTAAGAACCTAAAACTGCTCTGAAAAAAAATGTATTTAAACAAATATGCAGGTATAAAATTTTAGATGTATATAAAGAGATAAACCTTACTTCAGCCCTTTCTGTACATGACAATCTATTGTTAGCCCAAGCTTACCTATGCTAGAGAGAGCAGTGGAGAGGACTGCAGAGGAAGATTAAGAGAAAAGCTTTGCAAAACCTTTGCTCGCTTCCAGCACAGGTGAGTAGGGGAAAAGCCACAGGCTGTTGTTCTGTTACTCAATGGAACACACACAAAAAAACATTGATCTGATCAGAAACACTAGATGTGACCAGAATTTCAGATACTAGATGCTCCTAGATGCACACAAGCAAGAAGTCTGGCTAGTCTTTCGTACTGGGAAAGAAAAGGAAATGGGAAATGTGCCCAGCCCTCTGTACTGCTGACCACTTTTCCTGCATCCTTCTATCAAATTTGCAGGTCTGCGGTTCTTAGATTAGTCTAGACATTGGGGACCACCTGCATTAGAATCACCTGAAGTGCTTTAGAAAAATTCACATTCTCAGACCAAGTTCCCAGAAAATCAAAATGAGTTGTTCAGTGATAGAGTCCAGGAATCTGCATTTTTAAAAAGTTCCCAAGGCTTTTGGATGTGCAGCCAGGCTGAAGGGGTCCTTATGGCTACTGCTGGGAAGGGAACTAGGAAAGGAGGAAGAAGACAAATGGAAGAATGTTTAGCTGATATTCCTAGATATAACTTCAAAGATACTCTTCTGGAGGAGCATTATTTATCATGGTAGTTCTATGGCAAGGGACCATTACTTTTATTTGTAGGGATTTTGTGAGCCGCCAATGCACGTTTCAGTTAACAAGAAAATTCAGAGCTCAAAATGATGAATGAGAAACAACTAACTTCAAAATAAAACAATGGAAGCTACCTTTAATTCTCAGATTTTAGTCATTTGAAAAGTTGAGACTTCTGCTGCAAGATAGTCTGACCTTGATTGGTGACCCACTCTGATAATTAGATTTCTCCCTTGTTTTGAAATGAAGTCATCATCTCTACCCCTTTTCTTTTCTCTGTCTGTCTTCCCTGGGGTTTTGTTCCAATTCCTTATAGTCTTCCCCCTTTCATTTTAGAGGAGCTACTTGCTAGTTACTGATATATTCCTTCACATAAATGACCTCATTCATGTTTCACAACAAGTCTGTAAGGTCGGTGATATAATTATTCACATGTTACAGATGAAGAAAGGGGGTTCCAATGGATTGAGTGATTTGCTAAAGACCACTGTTAAGCAGTTGGTTCTACTCTGACCTTTTCCCCGAGTTCTGACATGTAAAACCCTGTCTAGATCTTCTGCTCAGAACACCAGTCCTTCAAACCTGGGGCCCAGCATTGCTTTCCTAAGTTGTCACTGCAGACTTGAACCTTCCTCTGAAATCCCAACCAGCTGTCAAATGTCTGTGATGCTGACTGACTGCTTCTCTGGGTCTCAGACTAGCATCCTAGATTCTTTTTGCTATGTATATATTTCATCTAATGAAGTCAGGATCCCCAGATTCCTGCTGTATCAGGAAAAACCCCAGTTCTCCTCCTGTGTGTCTCCTTTACTCTCACACTACAACCACACATGCAACATTTCTGACACCAGGTGTGTAGAGGATTTCACCCACTAAGCAATTTTCTCACATCTGCTGGGTGTCCTGCAACTCATTTCTGACACTGTCTGCCTGAAGAGTGTCAAATCTCAAAGCTTAAGTACTTGGTCCCACACCAGACTTCCTCCTACTTCAGATACCAGTTGCAAGTAGTAGGTCCCCAGGTTACTTCTACCCATTTTGGCTACAAATAGGAGGTTCCCATGAACACCTCATTGAATTTGAATAACTTGCTAGAGCAGCTCATAAAACTCAAGGAAACACTTATGTTTACTAGTTTATTAAAGGATATGATAGAGGATACAGATGAACAGCTAGATGAAGGGTCTCGAAGGGTCCTGAGTGTGGGAGCTTCTGTCCCTGTGTATCACCCTCCTGGGACATGGATATACTCACCCATATGGAAGCACACTGAACCTCATACTACTGAAATTTTATGGAGGCTTCTTCACATACATATTATCAATTATTAACTTCATTTCCAGTCCCTCTCCTCTATTTAGAGAAGTGGAGGTGGTAATAAAAATTCAAAACTTTTAATCATGGCTTAATCTTTTTGGTTATTAGTGCCTATCCAGGAGTCACCTCATTAGAACAAAAGATTCTTTTAGTGCTCTTATCACCCAGACATTTACAAGGGTTTTAGGAGCTCTGTGCCAAGAATGTGTGTGTGGTATGTGACGGAGAACTATATATGTATACACACACACACAAACATACACACACACACACACACACACACATACACACACATATTGTGTGTGTATGTGTGTGTGTGTATATATATAATTACTATTTTACAGCTGCCCAGCCTTCTACTACCAAGTTACTGAGGACAAGCCAGAAAAATGTATGCTGTTTGCCACTAGAAAGCACTTCAGACTCTTCTCTGAGCCTTTCGCTGGTCTCACCCAGTTTCCCACAGTTAGCTTTCCAAGAGTAAGGAATCAATCCAAAAGAAGTTGCCTTGGTCCAATAATTAAGTATAATTCCTTTCCTATAACCCTCTCTCTGACTAAAGGCTCCATGCCCTGCTGGAGCAGCAGCCCCCTTTCTGTTTCCTAAATTAGTGATGTACAAACTATGGTACTGTTGAAACTTTTCAAGTGGTACGTGACTATGCATCATTTTAAGGACATCCATTTCCAGATCCTCAAATTTTATAGGTCCTAAAAGCAATTTGCCTGAGAATGTGCCCACATTTACATCAGATGTTCTCCCATCTCAAATCTTACTGAGGTGCTTTGGCCTTGATAAAAGATACAACAAAAACACAAAGCTATTGCAAACTACTAATTTGGGGTAACATTAATGATCTATAAGACAACTTAACCCAAAGATATTTCTGGTGTTCCTTTTCTTTTTTCTATTTTTTTTTTTTAGAATTTTTTGTTGTTGTTAGACTTACTGGGGTGACATTGGTTAGCAAGAGTTACATAGGTTCCAGGTTTACAATTCTACAGTGCATCGTCTACCTTTTGCATTATCTGTTCACCACCCAGTGTGAGTTCTCTTTCCATCACCATATATTTGGTTCACCCTCCCTCTTCTCCTACCCACTCTTCCCTTACCCCCAAATAACCATTAAACTATTGATTGTGTCCATGAGTTTTTTGTTTGTTTTTTCTTTGTTGCTTTCAGTTTTATATTCCGCATATGAGTGAAATCCTATAGTTTTTTGTTTTTTTTCTGTCTGGCTTATGTCACTTAGCATGATGATCTCTAGGTCCATCCATTTTGTCACAAATGGCAATATTTCATCTTTTCTTATAGCTGAGTAATATTCCATTGTGTATAGGTACCACAGCTTCTTTATCCAGTCATCTGTCACAGGGCACTTTGGTTGTTTCCATGCCTTGGCTACCGTGAACAGTGCTGCACTGAATATTGAGGTACGTAAGTCTTTGTGGACTAAGGTTTTCAAGTTTTTTGGGTATCTGGTGTTTCTTTTTATAAGTATTTCTGGTAAAAGAGAAGAAACAAAATATTTTGGCTCCTCTTGAGAGGTTCTGAATTATAATATAAGCTGGAGTAGTGTGGTGGGAGTAATGACATTTTTTTTGTTGGTTGTTTAATGACTTTGCCTCTTCCATCTTCTCTATATTACCTAAGAAAGCATCATTCTGGAATAACAGTACCGTGAGAGAATAGCTAAGAGACCTGCAATAAGAAATACTGAATACCCCAACCACATTTCCCATGCATTTTATATGTAAGCATATACCCATTCACCCAATCTCAATAGTCATCCCCAGCATAAGTCATTAACTAGAAAGAAAATACTTTAGAGAAGCCAACATAGACAAAATTAATGATACTGATTTCTTGCCATGCAGTGCAATATTTTCTAGTACTACCTAGTTTTCAAAATACATGGGCAAAAACCCACTGTGAAACTTATTTTTTCAGATACAGTTACTGTTATTCAATAAGTTAGTTAGAACCTATTTGTCAAATCATACTGAATATTTATTTTGTTTATGATAAATAATTGTCTGTTTTATAGAGTGTGTAATGTTTTTTATTTCCTATTAACATAAAGTTAAATTACATACTAGTTCCAGACTGTTTTCTTTCAAGGAGTGTACAGATATATCTTTTTCTTTAATTAAATAGATAAGACAATTTCTATTATGATTTTTAACCAAACTAGTGTAGCCATTTATGATTTTTTTATTGTTAAATTAATTTAGGTGACATTGGTTAGTAAAAATTACATAGGTTCCAGGTGTACAATTTTACAATATATCATCTATGTGTTGTGTTATGTCTTCATCACCCAAAGTCAGTTCTCTTTCTATCACCATATATTTGAGACCCTGTCCCTTCTCCCTCACTGTCTCCCCCTACACCCTAAGATAACCACTAATCACGAAACTATTGATTTTGTGTCCATGAGTTTTTGTTTCTTTGTTGCTTTCAGCTTTCTACATATGAGTGTATTCTACATATGAGTGAAATCATGATTCTTGTTTTTTTTCTGTCTGGCTTATTTTGTTTGGCATGATTATCTCATGTTGTCATAAATTGCCCCATTTCAACTTTCTTATCGTTGAGTAATATTCCATTGTGTATATGTACCACAGCTTCTTTATCCAGTCGTCTATCAAAGGACACTTTGCCTGTTTCCATGACTTGGTCACCATGAATAGTGCTGCGATGAACATTGGAGTACCTATATCTTTGTGGACTAAAGTTTTGAAGTTTTTTGGTTAGATACCCAGAGTGGAATTGTCAGGTCATATGGAAACTCTATTCTTAATTTTTTTGAGGAACCTCCATACTGGCCTCCATAGTGGTTGTCCCAGTTTGAATTCCCACCTGCAGTGTATGAGGGTTCCTTTTTCTGCATAACCTCTCCAAAACTGTTGTTCCTTTTCTTGTTGATAATAGCCACTCTAACAGGTGTGAGGTGATATCTCATTGTGGCTTTGATTTGTATTTCCCTAATAGCTAGTGAAGTTGAGCATTTTTTTTCATATATTTCATAGCCATTTGTATGTATTCTTGGGAGAAATGTCTGTTCAGGTCTTCTGCCCATTTTCTAATTGAATTGTTTTATGTATGTATATATGTATATATGTATGTATGTATGTATGTATGTAGTTCCCTGGCTGGGAATTGAACCCAGGCTGCAGCGTTGACAGCGCTGAAGCCTAGCCACTACACCACCAGGGAACTCCTGTTTTGTTTGGTTTTTTGTTTTTTGTTGTTGTTGTTGTTATTGAGTTGTACAAATTCTTTATATATTTTAGATATTAATCCCTTATCAGAGGCATCGTTTGCAAACATTTTCTCCCATTTGGCTGTTTGACTCTTTGCTTTGTTGATGATTTATTTGGCTATGCAGAAGCTTTTTAGTTTGATACAGTCCCATTTATTTATTTTTGCTTTTGAGATCAGGTTTATAAAGTCTTCCCTAAACCCAAAGTCTGTAAGTTTAGTACTGATGTTTTCTTATATACGGTTTACAGTTTATTGTGGAGGTCTTTAATCCATTTGGACTTAATTTTGGTATACGGTGACAGTTCACAGTTCAGATTTATTCTTCTGCATGTGGTTTTCCAATTTTCCCAGCACTATTTACTGAAGAGGCTTCCCCATTGTATATTTTTTGCTCCTGTGTCAAAAATTATCTGTTCATATATTTGTGGGTTTATTTCTGGGTCTTTGTTTCTGTTCCCTTGCTCTGTGTGTCTGTTTTTCTGTCAATACCAAGCTGTCTCGATTATTGATCTTTTGTAGTACAGATTGAATTTGGGGAGTGTGATGCCTCCAGTCTTATTCTTTTTATGTAGGATTGCTTTGGTGATAGAGGGTCTTTTGTGATTCCATATGAATCTGATGATTCTTCTATCTATTTCTTGAAAGAATTTTCTGTGGGATTTAGATGGAAATTGGATTAAATCTGTATAGTGCTTTGGGTAATATGGCCATTTTAACTATGTTGATTCTTCCAACCCATGAACATGGAATATCTTTCCTTTTCTTTGTGTCCTCTTCAATTTCGTTTAGTAGTGTCTTACAGTTTTCAGTATAAGTCCTTCATGGTCTTTGTTAAGTTTATTCCTAGGTATTTCACTCTTTTTGTTGTGATGGCAAAGGTATTATTTTTCTCATTTCTTTTTCTTAAGTTTCATTGTTGGTATATAAAAATGCAATTGATTTTTGTACATTGATTTTGTATTCTGCAAATTTACTGTATTTGTTTATTTCCAATAGTTTTTTGATGAAGTCTTTAGAATTTTCTATGTAAAGGATCATATCATCTGCAAATAATGAGAGTTTAACTTCTTCTCTCCCAATTTGGATGCCTTTTATTCCTTTCTCTTGCCTCATTGCTCTGGCTAGAACTTCTAGTACTATACTGAATAGCATTGGTGATGGAAGACATCCCTGTCTTCTACCTTATTTTAAGAGAATAGGCTTCAGTTTTTCCCTATTCAGCATGATATTGGCTGAGGGTTTGAAATATATGTCCTTTATTATGTTGAGGTGCTTTCCTTCTTTACCCATTTTATTCAGTGTTTTGATCATAAATGAATGTTGCATCTTGCCAAATGCTTTTCTGCATCAATTGACATAATCATATGGTTTTTATTTTTTAGTTTGTTTATGTAGTGTATCACATTGGTTGATTTGTGTATTTTGAACCATCCTTTTGTTCATGGAATGAATGCCACTTGATCATGGTGTATAATCTTTTTTTCAATGCATTATTGTATTCTATTTGCTAGTATTTTGTTTAAGATTTTTTTGCATGTGTGTTCTTCAGATATATTGGTCTATAGTTTTCTTTTTTTGTATTTATCTTTACCAGGCTTTGGTATTAGGGTTCCCTTGGCCTCATGAAATTAGTTGGGAAAGTATTGCCTGTTCAATTTTTTTGGAAGAGTTTGAGAAAGCTAGGAACTTGTTCCTCTTTGGATGCTTGATAAAACTGATTGGTGAGACTGTCTGGTTGGGGGCTTTTGCCTTTGAGGAGGTTTTGAATGATTGTTTCAATTTCCTTACTGTTGATTGGTCTATTTAGATTGTCCAATTTTCCTTGGTTCAGTCTAGGTAGACTGTATGTTTCTAGAAACTTGTCCATTTCTCAAGGTTGCTAAATTTGGTGGCATATAGTCCTTCATAATATTTTCTTATGATCCTTTGTATTTCTGTGGTATTAGTGGTAATTTCTCCCCTTTCATTTCTAATTTTGGTTATTTGTGTCTTTTCTTTTTGCCCCCCTTGGTGAACCTAGACAAGGGTTTGTCAATTTGATTTTTATTTTTAAAGAACCACCAATTCATTGTTGCATTAATTTTCTCTATCATTTTTCTGTTCTCTATTTCATTTAGTCCTGCTCTAATTATTATTATTTTACTTGTGCTTTTTCTTGTTTCTTGAGATAAGCCTGTAATGATACAAATTTCCCTCTTATTACTGCTTTCACTACCTCCTAATAGTTTTAATACATTATATTTTCATTGTCATTAGTTTCTATGTATTTTTTTAATCTCATCTTTTATTTCTTCTTTGATTTATTCATTTTTTAATAACTTGTTGTTTAATCTCCATGTATATGTAGGGTTTTTTTCTGCTTTTTTTTTTTTTTTTTTTTTTTTTTTTTTTTTTTTTTTTTTTTTTTTTTTTTTTTTTTTTTTTTTTTTTTTTTTTTTTTTTTTTTTTTTTTTTTTTTTTTTTTTTTTTTTTTTGCAGTTGATCTCCAATTTCAAGGTTTTGTTGTCTGAGAATATACTTTGCATGATTCCAATCTTTTTTAATTTGCTGAGGCTACTTTTGAGTCTCAGTATATGGTCTATCCTTGAGAACGTTCCATATGCACTATAATTCAATGTATAATCTTGTAGGATGGAGTGCCCTATAAATTTCAATTATGTCTAATTGCTGTAATATATCATTTACAGCTGATATTTCCTTATTTATTTTTCTGTTTGAATGATTTGTCCATGGTTGTCAGGGAGCGTTTAAGTTCCCTACTATAATTGTGTCATTTTCACCTTCCAGATCTTTAAGCTGTTGCTTTGTAAATTTTGGTGCTTCCTTGTTGGGGACATATATATATTGATGAGTGTCATGTCTTTTTGTTGTTGTATTGTCCCCTTTATTATTATGGAATGTCCATCTTTGTCTCTTACTACCTTTTTCATCCTGAAGTCTGTTTCATCAAATATAAGTATGACTACTCCTGATTTTTCTCTGGATGTCATTTGTTTGGAATATTGTTTTCCATCCTTTCACTTTGAGTCTGTGTTTATCCTTATGGCTGAGATATATCTTTAGGAGACAGCATATGGATAGGTTTTGTTTTTTAATCCAGTCAGCTACATAGCACCTTTTTATTGGTCAGTTCAGTCCATTTACATTTAGGGCAATGGTTGATATATGAAAATTTCCTATGGCCATTTTCTCTTCTGTTTTTTGGTTGTTTGGTGTTTTGGTTTCTCCTCTGCTTTTTTCTCACTGATTTTTCTTTCTGTTTCCTTCTTTTGTTTTTTTGAGGAGTTTCCATGAGGTTTATGAAGAAGATTTTGTATAGGTAGTGGCTCCTTTTCTTAAGCATACTTTTAATTTCTATTATCTTTTAAGAATTTAAATCTTTACTTCTTCCATTTTTATATTTTTGTTGCCTCAACTTTTTGCCATTTATTTGGTTTTTTGTTTCAGGTCAAATAGCCTCCTTTAGTATTTCCAGGAGTGCCAGCCTTGTGTTGGAGAATTCCCTTAGCATCTGTATGTCTGAAGAGGTCTTTATTCCTCCTTCATATCTAAAACATAACTTTACAGAATAGATTATCTTGGCTGGTTATTTCCTTCTTTTCATATTTTGAATATATGATTCCACTTACTCCTAGCTTGAAGAATTGTTGCTGAGAAGTCTGATAACAGCCTGATGGGCTTTTTTTGGAAGGTTATAATTTTATTTTCCCCTGGCTGCCTTCAGAATTCTTTGTTTTTGATTTTTGACACCTTCAGTATAATGTGCCTTGGAGAAAGTCTGGTGGTGTTCAGGTAGATAGGGGGTCCTGTTTTCTTCTTGAAGTTGGAGTTTCAGTTCTTTCCATAGGTTTGTAAGGTTTTCTTTTACTATTTGTTTGATTGAGCTCTCATTAGGATTTTGTTCTGTTTCTTCTGGTATTCCTATTCTAATATTGTTCTTTCTAATGAAGTCAGACAGTTCTTGTAGAGAGATCTTTCTTTTACTTTTTTTTTTTTTTTGTTGTTGTTGTTGTTCTCAAATCTTTGTTCTTTTCCTTCTGTTTAACTTCCATGTTTCTGTTTTGGATCTCACTAATTTTTCCCTTCATCTGGTTGACCCTACTTCCTATGCTAGTTAGTTCATGCTATATTTCTTTTATTGCATTGTTTATCTCCTGAATTTCTATTTGATTCTTTTTTATAATTCAATTTCTTTGTTAATGTGTTTCTTTTGTTCAGAGAGCTCAAGGAATGCTGGTAGAATATTCAGACCCAGATAACTGATCTCAAAAAAGAAATCTCTGGCTGGGGGCACTAGCACTCCTTCACTTGGGCTTGGGCTTTATCTCATCTCCTTATGGGGCTTCCACTGTCTACTCCTCTGCCAAACTAAGATTGTGTTGTGCTTCAGCCCACTTTGCCTGGCCTTCTCCTTGGTCCTTCTTTTGCCAGCCCAGGCATGTTTCACAGTCCTATCTCCTCAATGCTCCCTTCCCTTTTCTCCAGTTCTCCTCCCTTTTTCTGACCTTTAGGTATTTTCTTGCAGTGGGTGGATCTCTCAGTTGAGGTTGTGTCACTTGGGGATTGTCTTGTTGGATTTTGGTTGTTCAATTTGTAAATCCCAGGAGAGGTTTCAGGCTGCCATCTTGATTCTCCCTCATTAATTTCTGATTTTTAAATTTGATTCTATTTAATTGTTCTTAAGAGTTTGACACCAGACTGCAACACATACATGTACACAGAGTTATTGAAAGAATATTGTATGATATCTTTTATCACTATTGTTGCTTCATCAAAATTTATAACTCAAGCCACACATTATATTACATTAAGTAATAAGAAAAGCATGTTGGTGTACTATTTATTTTAATAAGTTATTAAAAACCGTGTAATTATATTAGCTCTACATAATTGAAGTCTTGACTACACTTACTAATCCATCTTATAAGTTACATTTCATCTTTGTATATTTTTACAATATTCCTGAATATGCATGTTAATATTTATTCATTTGAATAGAAAAATAAAGTCAGAATTTTCCTGATAGAAAGTCTCTTTTGCTTAATTAGTTTGACAGTAGAACTTTGATAATTAGGTTATATGATTGACTTCTTTCATAAAAAAACTATAGCTCTAAGATTTCAAGAAAAATATATTTAAGCCTATAATGAGATAAAAGCATTTTATTTAAAACATTTTACTGAATTTAAAACATTTTCTATTTTCCCTATTCTCCTGTATTATATGTGATTAAAACTTTAAGTGTAAGAATTACAGATAAAAGTAATTGTCACATAATGTATTTTTGTATACTTCCCAGAAATTTAGAAAATAAATTACTTTAATGAATGTTTAGAAAACCCTTTCAGAAGTTAGATGATTTCTAATACTTTGCTTTCAATGAAATAAATGAAAACATAATAGCATTTGTTAGGGAGTCATAAAAAAATAATTTTGGGTAATAGACAAGTAAAATCCTCATAGCATAAAATTCACATTTTAAAGTGTACAATTCAATGGCTTTTAGTATATTCACAGAGTTGTGCAACCACTATGATAATCAATTTTAGAACATTTTCATTATCTCAAAAAGAAACCCTGCACATTCCTTAGCTGGCACACATGGCCTCCCTTATGCCTCATAACCCACATTCTACTGGCAACCACAAATCTGCTTTCTGTTCCTATAGATTTGGCTATTCTAAATGGTTAATGTAAATGGAATCTTATAATATGTGATCCTTTGTGAGTGGCTTCTTTCATTTAGCATAATATTTTTAAGGTTCATCTATGTTATAGCCTCTATCACTTGTTCATTTATTTTTATTGCTAAATATTCTATTGTATGGGTATACAATAGTCCCTCTTTATTTGTGGGTATATGTTCCAAGCTCCCCAGTGGATGCCTGAAACTACGGATAGTAGTGAATCCTATGTATACTATGTTTTTTCCTATACATAGAAATCTATGATATAGTTGAATTTGTAAATTAGGCACAGTAAGAGAGTAACAAAAACTAAAAATAAAACAACAATTATAACATTATACTGTAATGGAAAGTTATGTAAATGTGCTCCCTCTCAAACTATCTTATTGTACTGTGCTCACTTTACTTAAAAAAAAAAAAGAGCACTTTACAGCTTCTGTTTGGCATGACAACATTACTCTCTTGCACTTTGGGTTTATTATTAAGAAAAATAAGGGTTACTTGAACACAAGTACTGCCATACCACAACAGAATGGGTAGGGAGCATACACAGCATGGATATGCTGGACAAAGAGACAATTTATGTTCTGGGCAAGACAAAGCAAGAGAGTGTAAGATCTCATCACTTTACTCAGGATGGTGCACAATTTAAAACTTATGAGTTGTTCATCTCTGGAATTTTCCATTAAATATTTTTGGACTGTAGTTGACTGAGGGTAATTGCAATCTCAAAAAGCAAAATTATGGATAAAATTATGGATTTAGATCATTTCCATTTTTTGACTATCATAAATAATGCTGCTGTAACATTCATGTACAAGTTTTTGTGTAGGCCTACTTTCTCTTGGGTATATATAACTACAAGTGGAATTACTAGGTCATATTGCAACTTTATGTTTAACCTTTTGACGAAATGCCAGACTGTTTTCCATGAGGCTGCACCATGGTATCTTTTCAACAGCACTATATGAGGGGTGCCAAGTTCTCCACATCTTTGCCAACATAGTTATTATAATACCTGCCTTTTTAAAAATTATAGCCATTCTAGTAGTTGTGAAGTGGTATGTCATTGTGGCTTTGATTCACACTTCCTTGATGGCCAGTGATACTGAGCATCTTTTCATGTGCTTATTGGCCATTTGTGTGTCTTCTTTGGATAAATGTCTATTCAGATTATTGGCCAATTTAAAAAACTAAGTTTTTGTCTTTTTTCATATTCAGTTGTAAGTGTTCTTTGTAGTACATTCTAGATACAAGTCCCTTATCGGATATATGACTTGCAAAACTTTTCTCCTGACTATGTGATTTTTGATATGTAACTCAGAAAGAATTCAAAGAATTGAGTGGTATTGATATAATTAAAAACTCTTTTCATTCCCATCTATTTATGTAAAATGAGGCTTCTTGGCCCTTACATTTACAAAATAAAATAGAAAAATAGAATTAATCCTGCATCCTTCTTAATTCTAGCAATATATCAGTGTTTATCCTTGGATAGAGAGAAGAGTAACAATCTAGTCTTATTCATTTTTTTATTAAGCATTTCTAGTTAAACATTTACTTTTTATATTTAGAATTTTAATATAAATTTCAATATATTCATTTTTTTTTTTTACCTATTGTATACTAACAGTTGTAATGATCAGTTAATGCAGAGGAAACTTTTTAAAATTAGAACTTTATGGTCTTATTATATTAAATAAATTTAAAAATTTTAGTTTATGTATATTATTTGTTTCACATAGTATTACAGGGGAATAAATAAAAGATCCTCAAGAACAAAAATGTTTATAGTAAAGATTAGTATTTATAAGATACCAGAACTCAGACTCTTTGAAATAAACTTATATTGAAATTCTTCAAAATTCTTTAATAACTGAGGTCTGACGATTAAGTTTGCAAACTTGCCACTGTGTGCTTACATTGATAGCACTGTACAAACAACTCGGTAATGTTTCATAACCTTGCTATATCTATGTCTCACAGCTGTGTTTGTGTCGACATGTGGTGGTGTCTTGCTGAATGGTGTTCATTATTGTTACTGCGTGTTTTTGTGTGCCATCACAAGAATGTTGGAGCTTGAATTAGAGCAACAAACAAAAATTAAATTTCTTGTAAACTTGGAAAGAATGGAAGTGAAATGAGGGACATGTTAGTCCAAGTTTATGGGAATAATGCCATGAAGAAAACAGCAGTGTACAAATGGACTACACGTTGTTTTCTGAGGGGAGCAAAAGCATCACTGATAAAGAGAGATCAGGGTGGCCAGTAACATGCAAAACTGATGGAAACATTGCAAAAATTCATTGAATTGTGCATCCAAATTGTCGGCTGACTGTGAGAAGCATAGCAAACCAAGTAAACATTGATAAAGAAACAGTTAGGAAAATCTTAGCTGAAAATATTGGCATGAGAAAGGTGTGTGCAAAAATGGTCCCGAAGGAGCTCACCAATGAACCAAAGTAAAGGAGAGTCCAAGTTTTCCAAGACCATTTGGAGAGGCAAGATGATGTTCTGGACTGTGTTATCACTGGTGATGAAACATGGGTGTACCAATATGACTCTGAAACAAAGTGTCAAAGTGCACAATGGAAGTCAGCCAATTCTCCATCAGCAAAAATGTTCCATCAGTCCAAATCAAGAGTCCAAACAGTGTTGCTATACTGTTTTGATATCAGAGGGATTGTTCATTATGAATTTGTATCAATTGGACATCAACCAAGTTTAGTATTTGGAAGTGGTGAAAAGTCTGTGTGAAAAAGAGCAAAACAACCTGAACTTTTCACCAACAACTCATGGCTTTTGCATCATGAAAATACACCAGGCACTGTCAGTGAGGGAGTTTTTAGCCAGTAAACAAATACCTGTATTGGAACACCATCCATACTCACCTGATCTGGCACCCAATGACTTTTTTTTTTTTTTTTTTGGTGAAAATAAGGGAAATATTGAAAGGAAGACATTTTGATGACATTCAGGACATCAAGGTAATACAATGACAGCTCTATTGGCCATTCTAGAAAAAGAGTTTCAAAACTACTCTGAAGGGTGGACTATACGCTGGTGTCAGTGCATAGCTTCCCAATGGGAGTACTTTGAAGGTGACCATAGTGATATTCAGCAATGAGGTATGTAGCATGTTTTTTTAGGATAAGTTCACAAAGTAAATTGTCAGATCTCATATGAACAAAGGAGTTTGAGAATCATTTTTTCTAACAAGCTATTCTTTTCTATCTAGGCTGACCAGACATACTGTTTTAAATGGGACAGAAAACAATGGTACTGTGCCATTTCAAATGATATGTATGGTCAGCCTAGCTTCACTGGGCTGAATCCAAGGTGTCAGTAGGCTGACCATTTGTACTATTTGAAACAGAACAGCACTGCTGTTTTTGGTTTTGTTTAAAATGATACATGTGCTCAGCCTATTTCTGTCCTTGATCTCCATCAGAATTCCCTTTCTGATGGGTGGAAGGGTGGAGCTGAGTCATCTTAATTCCCTAGAGTAGGGAAACGTTCTCAACCTGGGCTTTTGGTAGTTGTATACTTTCTGAAATTGCATGCCCTTGGATACCAATTACTCTCACCTTGGTACTATCATTTGCCTGTATGTATTCTCCCAAGGATCACTCATCCCAGAGTTAGGGGAAGGTACATATTCCAGTCTTTCCATTATGCTGTAATGGAATAGAGATAAACATATCAGAACCTGCCCCTTTTCCCTCTGTCCCTCCCTTCTTTCCTTCCTTGCATCCATCCATCCATCCAATATAGTATGTCTCCTCACAAGCCAGGTACTATTCTAGGGAATGGGAATACAATAATGAACAGGCAGCAGGCAGACAATATTTTTTTTCTCCTGGTATCTCTATTTCAGAAGTAGATGATTAAGAAATAGATAGGAAACAAGTGCGTATTTGGGCAGAATTAAGTGCTGTGAGGAAACTAAAACAAGGTGATATGACAGTGAGTATTATGAAGAAGTGGGATACTTTATGGTTGGAGAATAAGACTCTTTAAGGACCTAACATTGCAGCTGAAGCCTGAGTGGTGAGAAGAAAGTAGCCGGTAGGTGAATACAGATGCTGCATAGGCCATCAGCAGGAAGAAGGTTGGTATTTCTGGGGAATTTCCAAACCAAGGCTTGGAGAGTACTGACAAGTAGAGGTGAGGTTGGAAGGCATTTTATCGCAAATACAATGGTAAACCACGGATAAGTTTTAAGCAGAGGAGTAACTGATCTGGTTTATATTTTAAAACAGAATCCTCTGGCTACTGTGATAAAAATGGATTGTTATGAATCTAGGGGGAAATGGTTCAAAGAGGAGGAGGAGGGAAAGGAGTTAGCTACTGTGGTAGTATAGGCCACAGATTATGACTTGGACTGGAGTAAAGATGATATAAGAGAAAATTCATGATATGCTTTGAAGGTGGAACTGATAGGACTTGTTAATGGCTTGGGTATGAGTTATAAGGAAAAGAGGTGAATCAAGGACAACTACTAGAAAATTAATTTTGAACAATTGGGCGAATGGTAGAGTAGATTTAAAGATACTGTTTGGGAATGTGTGAAACACCCATTAAACAGGTAAGTGACAAAGTGCAGTAGCATTAGATATATTAATTGAATTCAGGAGAAAGGTCAGGGATAGAGATAAGAATATGGGAAACAGGAGTATGCAATGGTATTTAAAACTACTGTGGTAGGCTGAAAAATGGCCCCCCAAATGTGAGGACTGTCCAAAAAGTATCCAGCCAGGTAATATGAAAAATAGAGGGATTTATGGCTGAATTTTTGCTGGACAGCTCTAGTATGTCCATGTCCTAATCCCCAAAACCCTAAAGGACCTATTATGCATGAAAACATTTAAAATATGTCATGTGTAAGCCTCACAAGAACCACTGAAGTTAGAAGTTATCTTTCATTTGGTAGATGGGGAGCTTGAGGCTTAGAGAAGTGGAATGCCTTCTTCTAGAACCCAAAATTGGAAAATACTTCAGTCACCCTTGCAAGGAAGGGCATTACAGAATTTCTGCAAAGACAGGAGGTGATAAAGGGTTGCAGTGTGGTTTGAGACAAGTCTTTTGCAGCATACTGCTTTAGCTGCCAAAAATCTACCTTAGCAATGCATTCCCACAAGCCCTGTCCCATTCTTTGCTCAGCTCTGGTATATTATTTTTCTGAGCTCTAGAGCCCTTGTCAGCCCAGTCATACCACATGGACCATGACCACCCCTCAGCTGGCTTGTTAACTCATGGATGGGGTTATGAGGCAACGAAAGGACACCACATGCCAGACCCACACCAGGAACCTAACATTCATTCAATAATCACAGTAACTCCATTGTCTCTGGAGCAAACTAGAAAGGTTGGATTGCTAGGGGAACGGAAAGAAGTTTAGGATCAGGAGCAGGGCAGTGTGGATTTAAGTCGAGTGTCGGGGGTGGGGAGGGGCAACATCCCCTACAGATCTAACTTGGAACTAAAGTAACCTTGGGCTAGTAAATTAGCCATCTAAAACAACGAGGAGGTTGACCCTACAGATCATTTCTAAACTCCCTCAAAGATACTGGAGAGATTTTTCTTCTTTCCCTACCCCTGCAGCTCTACTAGTACGGGCAGCGGTCTAAACCAAGGGCATAGGGATTGCTCAGGCAGAGGGTGCCCCTCAGTTCCCTGCTTTAGAGGTAAGTCCAGGCCGCAGATTCGCCGGGGAAGCTACAGAATTCCCCAGGCCTGGAACGCAAAGTGGGCGCTAGGTCACGGGACATAGGCGATAAGGTTCCGAGAAACTACAACTCCCAGGAGACCATGTGGCGTCACTCGGCGGCCTAGCCTGGTGCACGTTGGAAGAGGTAAGCCTCTTCCCACCGCGCTTTATTATTAAGGCCGCTCAGGACAGGTAACTTGTGCGCATGCCCAGTCACGTCCCAACTAGTTCAGCAGCTTCTTTCTGGCTTCTTTCCGGCCTCGCCCAGGCGCGCTTTTCCCCGCCCCCACCATCTACCCTTTTTTCAAGGATTTTGGAGGGGGCGGGGCTTTCGGCTAGCGTGTTCCCAGGCGTGGGGACTACATACTGGGTGTGGAAGAAGGCGAGGATGGAAGATCACAGAGCATAGAAAGCTGCTGCGCTCTAGGGGAGGTCCTGCAGGGGTTTGGGAACTGCGGAGGGGAGGAGCGGAAATAAGCAAGTGGGCAGACGCAAGCCCATTGGGCCATCAGTGCCCGCCTCCTTCTTGTTTTCCCTCCTCCTCCGCTGTTCCGGAAGTGCAGCCGCCCTCGCGCCGACCAGCGGCCACCTCCTGCGGCAGACCCCGCCCCATACCGGCTCCGCCCCCCGGCTCTCCACCTACTCCGCTGGTGGTGGCACGGGGTTGCAACGCGGGTGGTGGCGGTTTCGGTGCACGGAGCCGGGGGCGGCGGCCAGGCTATGATCGCGGGTCTCTGGCCTCCTGCTTGGGCTAACCAGAGTCCTTGTTTCAGCTCGTACCTGTCCCCGAGCGGTCTTCTCAGTCCTGCCCCACTGCGCGGTTGGCAGCGGCGCTCCGGCGCGCCCCCTCCTCGGATGGCGGCGGAGATCCAGCCCAAGCCGCTGACCCGCAAGCCAATTCTGCTGCAGCGGGTCGAAGGGTCCCAAGAGGTGGTGAATATGGCCGTGATCGTTCCCAAAGAGGAGGGCGTCATCAGCGTCTCGGAGGACAGGTACGGCCGCTGCCCCTCGGTCGCGAGGAGGGGCGGGACGGCCCGACGATCCCCGAACCCACGTCGGGCGCTGTGCCTTCACGTCGGCGCAAGTGTAGAAAAAGCTTCCTTAAGTTTTTATTATAATACGCATCCTGGTGGTGCCAGTGTCCAGCTGCGCCCCGCCGCGGCGCGTGGGTTGGGGAAGCGGAGCTTGGACTGCGGCGTGAGTTCTGGGCTCGCCCCGGGCCTGGTGACGCTTGCCGATGCCAGAATGGCCCATGGACTAATGGTATGCGGGTCGCTGGACCTTGGTCCAGCCCTGAGGGCGTGAGAGAGAGAGGGAGGAGCCTCACGGCCCTGTAGGTGTTTGCGTGGGGAGGATGCTCCGAGCTGCCCCTGGGCAAATAACTGAGGTTTTTTTGAGTACTCTGGTACTATTCATAGGTCTCCAAACTAAGAAAGCAAATACTATTCTCTTTTTCCAGATATTGTCACCGAATCCAGATCCACTGGATGTCTTACACTGAATTCAATGAATATTGCAAGTTGTAAAAGGAGTAACTTTGCTTTTGCCCGAAGGAGAGGTGCCATCTCTCCTTTGCCTTCCTTTTCTTTTAAATCTATTTGCGCTGAGAGGGAAGCGCCTGGAACTTTCGAGGGACCATGGCTGCAAATAGCTCTTGAGTTCCTTCCCTTTGCTTGCTTCCTTTCTTTTTGCTTAATTTGCAGAAGTGAAGCCAGTTGTTTTGCCTTTAATATTCTCCCTTATTTTTCAGACAAAAGCGTTTTTGCTTTAACGTAATGTCCTTTAATTTGCAGAAATTAGGCTGACGAAGCTAATTTTAAAGGGAATTCGCTTGAATATACTCATAATGGTATTTTCTGAAATTGTTGCTGTGATACTATTAACTCACATTCTAAAAAATTTAACACTGTAGAGGTATATGACAAGGAGCTTTAACCTTAAAACAGTAGTTAGGCTTTTTTTTTTTAATGTAAATTCAAATTATGCTGAGGTAGAGGATATTTTTTTCTCTGTGACGCCTTAAATTGCAGGCAGAGGTAAAGCAACAAAGTGTTCATTACTGTCTTTATAGTCATGTCAGCATTTTGCTTACAATGTGGCTTCAAAAAACTTGCCTGATGGGTCAATTCATATCACAGGTATTTCAATATAACTAGCATGAGTATATTAATGACGTGCTTGTCTACATCATTAATATTCCATACACATGGCCAAATGGATTCATTTCCTATGCAGAACCAATGGCAAACATTGTAAACATAACACCAATGGCAAGCAGTATGCAATAAACGGAAGAAATTCATGGCTGAAATAGAATACATAGATGTAGACACCTTTTGACACTCACAAAGAAGTCTTATGAGTATTTAATTTTTCGATAGAGGCAAACTTCTGTTGAAGAGATTGCTTCTGGACTTAGTCTTTCATCACAGAATTGTTTTTTAAAAAATATATTGATAGACATAATTTTTCCTACTCTGTAACTACTAGAGATGAAACTGCTCAACCTAACTGCTGTAGGAATTTATAA
The DNA here is from genome assembly GCA_004026885.1 of Lyroderma lyra. Classification (NCBI taxonomy): domain Eukaryota; kingdom Metazoa; phylum Chordata; class Mammalia; order Chiroptera; family Megadermatidae; genus Lyroderma; species Lyroderma lyra. The sequence goes on from PVJL010005789.1 coordinate 52,462, forward strand.
GTAAGTTTGTTGAACCAAATAAAAGGAGAAAGGTGTTAAACCTAACTCTTTAATATTAGTTTTGAAACATTTTGCTTTGGTTGATGATTTGGGAGTAGAGGTAGGGTTTCTTGTTTCTGTTTGTTTTGTTTTTTTAAAGAGTTCAAAGGGAAATTAGAGGTTATTTACTCTAACAGCTTCATTTTATAGATGAGAAAATTTGGGACAGAGGATTTACCTGCCCAAATTCATGTAGCTGGTGGTAGAGCTAGGCCTACCTCCTCACTTCTGATTTCCACATCAGTGTGTTTATCTTGAAGGAAACAGCTTTACTGGTATGCATTTCAAAGTATTTGGAGAAGCTAAAGTACCATATATGCAAGAACCTGAAAGTTAAGTTTCCTTTGATTATAGGACAAAAGAAATGTGATGTTTAACTTTATATTAGCTTAATTTTTACTTTCTTGGTTTACAATGTAAATGATAGAATTTATTTTATTAGAGTTAAATAAATAAGGCCTACCCATAAGTTCAGTATTGTTCTTTACATATATTTTATCATTACTCAAATCTGCAAGTTTGTTTCTGTACTCACACATGAAAATAAGTTTAAGTTAAACCATTTTGAAGATAATCGTTTTCATTAAAAGAAAATTGATCTGTATTCTTGCTTTTCAAAATCCAGTGTTACTGTCACTATAGATATGAAGATAGAATATTGATTTTTATGTAGACAAAACCATTTCCTTTAACTGTTTCAGCTAGAAATTTAGTAGTTTTCATTCCTGAACTGTAGGTTAAACCACTGATAATGTCCCATTCCTGAATCACAGTATCCCATAAGTTCTTTTGAAATCCTGGTTTCCTTTATGACCTCTGACTCCCAATAGTCTTTGTCTCTACCTTTGAAAACATTTAACATTTTCTGTTTTAAATATTATAGATACTTGTCCATTTATTTTCTCCATGAGTTACCTGAGGTGCTATTTGTGTCTTATTGTAGTATCTTTGGGGCTTGACATAGTGCTTGGCACATAGTAGGCACTCAATAAACATTCATTGTATCAGTAACTGATCTATTATTATTGTTCCTGAAAGCACGGCATCTTAACTGTTGTAGACATTTAATTGTTATTTGTTGGATGAATTTTATGACAACCTGTAAATTTTATGATGACCTGTGTGGACAAATGTATACTTGCAGACTGGGCAGCCTTTAAGGTGCCTTAAAACTTTAAAAGTCCATGCATTATTTCGTTCACTCCATTAACATTTGAGTTTCTATTGTCTTTCAAGTACAGGTACACACTACATTGGTAAAAATGCCAAGGTCCTTTAAGGAAATTTTATAAGATAATAAAACCACAACTTCTAAGATTGATTACTGAAAAGAGAATTTTCAGATGGGGAAGAATGGCTGGATGCCCGTCTTTGTTGCCCCTAACCTTCCTTTGGAGTATTTCACTTGTTCTGCCATTTTCCCTTTGTGGTTCTGTAGTAGACTGATAATATTCCGATCTTCAGGCCCACAGGTAAATAAAAACCCTCACCCTCAGATCATCTCAGCATGGTTAAGACAGTTTGGAACTTTACTGGATATCAAGAGAGGAAATACAAGAAAATATAAGACATATAAAAACAATCTGACTTACACTTACAGATTTCTGTTGCTACTCTAACAGAGCTTGTTCCCACAACTCACCAGCCTTACGTGGGTGTCTTTGCTTTGGTTGTAGATGGATTCTGTTTCCAAAAGATAAGCTTAACTTTGGTACTTTGGATTCCTCATTATCCAGCTTCTTTCTGGACTGGACTGTCTTTTCTGTGTGAATGTTATTTTAACATTTCTTGCTTAGGGGTTTCCTTTCACATATTTTGGCTCTATTTTGGTTAAGACTGATGTGTCCTATGCAGCTTGCCAGGGTCTGCCTCATCCAGTGGCAGCTTCTTCTCCCAAGTGTTGAAGGCCAGGAGAGACCTCTCTCTTGCTAAGACCTAGCCTCATCCAGATTTTTATCTTTGTAGACTCTTTAGAGCAGTGATTCTCAACCTTTGGGTTGCGACTCCTTTTGGGGTCGAGTGACCCTTTCACAGGGGTCGCCTAAGACCATCGGAAAACACATACCGGATATTTACATTATGATTCATAACAGTAGCAAAATTACAGTAATGAAAATAATTTTATGGGGGTCACCACAACATGAGGAACTGTATTAAAGGGTTGCGGCATTAGAAAGGTTGAGAACCACGGCTTTAAAGGCTTATCTTAACACAAATCAACAGTCTTAGAGTTCATGCAAGGAGTTTCAGTACCTCTAGGTAGTTAGTATTAGACAGTTATAGGAAATTGTTTATATACTACTTGTCTGTACCCATGCAGTGGTTTAAAAGGGTTTTTGTTTCGTTTTTAATCTCATAAGGAGATGTGCTGAAATTTTTTTTTTTTTTTTTTTTAAATATGGGTAGTTCCCTGGCTGGGAATCGAACCCAGGCCGGAGCATGGACAGCGCCGAAGCCTAGCCACTACACTGCCAGGGAACTCCCAGCTGAATGAAGATAGGTACAAATAGTGTCCTCTGGGGTTGCCTACAAATCTCTGCTTGTGGTGGTTAAGAGAGAAGGAACTCTGCTCCAGATTTATAAGGAGTTCATGTGAAAAAGCTAGACTAGAGGAAAGGACATGCTAGGTAGAAGAGGAAGAGAAAACTCCCGTTTATTAAGAGGCATTAGAATGGACTGGTTAAGAGTGTAACTCATCAGCCAGTCTGTTTGAATTCAGAACCCAGCTCTGAGTGTCGTACTTCGAAGAATCTGGAAAAGTAGTATCTCCTGGATAGTAACTATAATATAGCAAAAATTCACAAAACCTTTGGGTGCATGAGTTTGGAATTCTTTTCTGGATAAAAAGCCCTGAGGATGTTGTGTGGGCAAGGAGGCCGTCAGTGTCGGGAGGGACTCTGGGGAACTGCTGCTTTGTATTCTGGCTTTATTCAGGACCAATTTATGCAATATAGTTGTGTTTTTCTGTAAACCCTGAATGCAGACAGAACCCCTGCAGTGGATGAAAGGGAACCAGATTTTTATCTCATATAAAATGTCCTAATCCCCAGTGCTTAGCATAAAGGAGATAGGCAATATATATCCATTGAATGAAATGAAACACTGGCTGGGTCTGTTTGGCGTGGAACGGTCCTGAGGAGGTTGTGAGTTTCCAAGAACAGGTTTCTTTCAGTTGTACCTGAGAGGAGTTGAGCATTTTCCTTTAGTCTAGGCCCTAGACTCTAGGGTAACATTACAAAAGGGGATGGGGTGGGACGCGGCTGGGACAAGAGAGGTTGGATTTTTTAATATCCTCAGGCCTCCTTTTCCAGTTCTGAACTATGATTCTAAGTGGCCATGACAAATATTTCTTGAAAAGATATCTTAAAATTTCATCTCATTTTATAAATCTGTTGGTTCATTTACCATTGATTCTTTTCATTGTGGAATTGCAGTATCGCCGTTCTCTGGTTGAAACCATTAGTTTCACTAATACTTAGACCTTGGCTCAGTTCAGTTGAGCTTCTGGTGAAGTTTTTTTATATATGCATTTTAAAACACATAAAAAGAATTAATTCAAATTGAAGTTTTTCTCACAATGCAAAGCATAATTCTGAAAGTTGAGGACTTCTTAGAGTGATGGTATGAGGTCTCTAAAATTATCAAAATTAGAACCAATCTAAACTAATTTTTGAGCGTGTCAAGTTTCTATTTAAATGTCATAAAATTAATAAACTTCCAACTATGAACTTGAGACTCATCACTTGGTGGTCATAATTGCTGATTTCAAAGTCCCCAAAATGGGAATTTATCCCATATGATTGTTGAAAATTAGACCTTTACACTGGATTCAGAACATGAGTCAGTCTTCATGCCAGCAAATCTGTCTGGAAACAGACTGCCTCTGTGTCTCTAAAGTTCAGAATACAGATTGAATTTTTAATAGGAGATCACTATGGGAAAGCTCGTTTAAGGAGGCTCACTAGAAGAAGCTTAGCTTTAGTGACCTCAAATCTACTGATGGTTATGAATTTCCTACTTTACTTCCACAGTTAAACCAGATTCTGGCCAGTACTGCAAAAGGTCTGAATCAGAATACATTTATCTAGATGTGACAAGACAATGAAAAATATTAGAGTGGAATTCTAACACTCCTAGAATGAGTGAATCACAGATTCACAGATTGTGAAATCCTGACCAGCTAGCTATCTTATACCTCAAGGGTTACTAAACTTATGGAGGGGACCCCCCAAAAATTGGAATTATCTTTCTTTGATATGAGAGGAATTGTGCACTTGGAATTTGTTCCTCTGGATCAAATAGTCAACCAAAGTTGTTATCTGGAAGTTTCGAATCGGTCGTGTTCTGATTTGCAGAAGAAATGTCCCAAGTTGTGGCAAACAGATGACTGGTTCTTCCATTATGACAATGTACCTGCCCAAACCAATCTGCGTACCAGCAGATTTTTAACCAAAAATGGCATGAGCCCCATGCCCCACCCTCCCTATTCACCAGATCTCACCCCTAATGAGACTTTTTAAAATTTCCCCTGATAAAAAAAGTCCTCAAAGTGAAATGTTTTGCTGGTGTAGAGGAGGTGAAACAAAACATGGCAGAAGCACTAAAAGGCATCAAAATTGATGAGTTCAAAAGCTGTTTTGAGTAGTGAAAAAGCATCTCAATAGGTGTGTTGCATCAAAAGGAGAGTATTTTGAAGGCGACTGAAGTTTAAACATGTAAGAATAAACACAATTTTTTTATAAATAAATTCTGATTTTCTTTGGGTCCCTTCTTGTACTTTGAAAAAAAAAAAAAAAACGGGTTAAAAAAAATCATAGGATGTTAGTAGCCGGAAGAGACTTCAGAGAGCTTATCTTTTCCAAGCACACAAAATCAAAACTTTAAAAATAAAAATGCTGCTTTCTGCTTGCTTTGTTTTCACTTTGAGAGAGGGACATTTTCTGTTTCTTGTTGAGAACCATTGTGATATCATTAAAAATAACAGTTTGGGGGAAATTAAAACAGTGGCATTCAGAAATCATAAGTAAATATGATTTAAGATTATTTCAAATAGTGATCTATTGATGTCTTTAATATTAAACTGAATTATATAGGGTATATATTTACCTGAAAAGAAAATGACCATCAAGGCAAACTTTTCTTCTAAACTGCAGTATAAGAATAGAAGGACTTCAAAAGGAGATAACACTTGTTCATTTTTGTATGAATGGGTTTCTCAAGGAGAGTGCCACAGTTAACCTAGAAATTCCCTAATGCAGAAAAAATAACTTTCCTGTGCAACTTCAGTAAGCAGTCCCATTAACTTTTTTTTTTTTAAAGGGTGGGGGGGCCTCCTCATCCAAATGCTTCATTTAGTCTGTAAAAATTAATTCAGAGGTGTAAGAAACTGACAAATAAGGCCTAAAAAGAAAGAAGTCATCCACTTTTCTTTTGGCAGTGAGTGCTGCTTTGTGCTCTGTGTGCCTTTAATTTAAAAATTCTTGGAAAAGAACTGGGACTGAGAGACTGATTTAGCTGTATCTTCATTGACCTTGGGCATTTCTAGGGCATCTCATCACTCTAAGCCTCAGTTTCTCCATGTGGCAAAGGAGGGCATAGAATTTCCTAGTTGTGACGCTGGTGCTATGATGTGTCCACATAGTGACTAGATAAGTGTAAAAGTCTTTGCAACCACATCATAAAGTCTCAAGTGGAGAAAGTGCACAGAAAGGGAAAAGTGGCATGCACTTTGTGAGGCAACTGTAAAGTGATACTTTCCCAAATCTTGGGATGGCAGTGGTTATTTATTCCTGGATAAAATATTAAAGAGTTGTTTGTTTTGTATTGCCTGATACCTAGTTGAACTGGATTCACTACATTCCTACTTCTGGATGAATTCTTTAATTTCAAATACTGAATATTTTAGTTCTGGGTAGTTTGTAGGCCCCTAAGTCAGGGCCTAGGTTGTCTAGAGTAATGCTTTTGCAACTTTTTTGACCATAAGTCATAGTAAGAAATATATTCAGCATTGCTACCCAACACTCACATACTTTGACACACATATATTAATACAACTGAGCAAAAGTTTTGTAACATGGTATTCTTTTAATAAGACGTGCATGCTGTATTTTCTGTTCTATTGTACCCTTTATAAAATCCTGACTGTTGATTTCATGACCCATAATGGGTTGAGAACATTAGTTTGAAATACAGTACCTGAGATAAACTGTTGAAGTTTGTACCCTCATTCTTTCTGTGTGTAGTTTTGGCATTTTAGGTGGTGGAAATACTGTTCAACTCAGTGACCATCACCCCACGCCAGGCTACCCCACCTCTGACCACCCTGCCTTTCTGAATTCTTACTGGGATCCTAAAATTTACTTTATCTCACTAGAAGCCTCTAAGTCAGAAGATAACAATTATAAGCCCTTTCAGCCCAAAACCAGAGAGAGTTCAGAAAAAAACAGCAGTACAACAAATTGAGCAGGTATTTTGGGTTCTTGTGATGTGTTCATTTATTACTGAGTTAGGACTCAGAAATGATGAGTCTCATCTAAATTATGTCAATTGCTAACCTCTGTGTATGACTGTGCTTTTTTTTTTTTTTTTTTTAAGCTAGGCAGATTTACCTAAATTATGGGGCTGTTTAGGAAATTTTCATGCAGTTTTCCATTAGTTATTAAATTTTTTATCTTTTCAGTTTTTAAGGATCAACTTACATTTTAAGAAATTAGAGTATCCTTTTGGGGTATGTTTACATTTTAAATAAAGATAACATAACCATAATCCATAATAAAGAATAATTGCTTATAAACCTCTCAGTACACTATTAGTGTTTTATGTATTTCCTTCTAGTAGTTTTTCTAATGCAACTTTCAAAAATATGACTGTAATCATATACTTCTGTGTTCTTGCCCCCACTTAAAAATTATGCCACCAACTCCTTAGTACTTTAACCATTATTTTAAGTGGCTATATAATTTTTTCTTAAGTATTCACTTATATTTATTTAATGCTTGTACTGTATAAACTTGCCCCTGGATCTTCCATTATGAACAAGACATCCTACTCTCAAGGTACTGATAATATAGTGGGTACATTGTAATTTATCCATCATTTATTGTTGGTCATTTATGTTATTTTCAGTTTTCAGTTTTATAAATGCTATGATGAACACTGTTGTGCATATAGATACTTCTCCCAGACTTTTGGATAATTCTTTAGGAAAAATTGTAAGAAGATTGCTGTAAAAAGAAAAAAAAAAGATTGCTGTATTGTTCTTCAAAATGTTTGTGCCAACTATAGTATTTATAGTGACGTGAGAATTAGTTTGCCACATCTAACCAGCCATGCATATTTATAATTTTAAAATTCTCTTTCATAATTTATTTGATATAGTGACACTTGATAGATGTTTAAGTTCTATATTTTGGTTGGCTAGTGAGTATTTTTCTATTTGCTTGTTTACTTGTTATTTTTCCTTTTGTGAATTGTCTTTTCCTGTCCTTTGTCCACTGCTCCATTAAAGTCTCCTGGTTCTTCTGAACAGTTTCATATATATATATATATCCTACAAATATAGTGAGGATATTAACACTGTGTCTGTTATATATCCAGATGTCTTTAAACTCCATTGTTTGCCTTTTTATTTTTTACATAGAAAGCATTTGTTTTTTAAATTTAACTATCTCCTTTTATAATGGAATTTTCTTCCATCATTTAAAATTTTTCCATTCTTGTTGATTTATTAATGTATTTCACTGGATGGTGTAAATTGAGGAATGTAATGGATTTTGTAAAATTTACTGTTGAATTATTTCAACATCATTTTTTGAACAGTCTTTATGCTTTCTTTTGTATTTATTTGTGAAACTGCCTTTATCACAGAATTAAATTCTCATAACAAGGCCTGCTCCTGGTTCTGTTGTGATTTGAGGATCTCTGCTTTTTTAAATACCAGTTCTACACTTTTAATTATTGTTGTTAATGAGTTATTCTTGACTGCTTGCCATTATGTGTCTATAATAATAATAGCTTGAATCTCTCTGGCCAGGTCAGTGAGTTAATAGGAGAGGAATCATTTGGCTGCAGATGATTGGCTCTTTTGCAAACTTTAGGATTTCAGAGTCTCAGTTTCTGCATTTGTAAATTGGGAATAATGGTTCTTTCTAAGGTTGTTGGGAGGTTTACATGAGTTGATATTCCTGTGGCACCTGACATTGTACTTGGAGCATAGATGTTCAGTAAAAGTATTATTTTTTTGTTTATGATACCACCATCCCTCTAAGTAGGTAAGCTTTTTTTGTTGCTATGGTTCCATTAAGGCTTGACTGTTTTAAGAATCTACCTTGGATACACAAAGGCGAGGCTGTTGAATTTTTTTTTTGTATGCTTCCATATGGTTCTTAGTCCCATTATTTTTTTTCTAGAGTCTAGATATGTAAGGGTGGGGTTACTCTGTCATCTTTTCTGCTGCTTCTCAAATTTACCCTGTTGGAGCCAGTGGTCAGGAGAGGTATGTATGTAGCTGGTTGGGTGCTATATCTCCTTTGCAGGGTTTTCTTGCTCTCCATTTGTCATCTTGTTCTGCAGTGGTGTGTCCATTGCCCACACTCGTTTCCTGGAGGGCAGTGCTATATATTCTGGGGCTTCCATGGAATACATTGAGGTGGGGAAAAAATTCTAACTAAGCTGTACTCAGCTGGATACCTGGGCATTATAAACCAGCAGCTAGTGGTCTGAAATCCCCTTAGGACATATACAGTGTTTTTAGAAGTTTGAATTAGTAACCAAGGTTTAAAAATCTGGATTTCATATAATAGTCCATTCCTATATATGTGGAAAAATGAGGTTACAGCTGGTGACAAATACTGGATGGATTTGCCAACAGAATGGAACAAAATGGTGAAACATTTTAGTTATTTGAAATGTAATTTTGCTGGGAGAGTATCAGAATTTGAGAATTAAATAATCATAATACAAAATAAACAAGGTTTTAAGGTTTGAAAAGGTGTGTTATTTGGTAGCTCATTTCCCTTGGTGACTAATTAATCCATACTGTAGCTGAAGTTCTCAATATTTGAATACAAAATAGCAGGAAAAATGGGTGTTTATAGTTACATTTAAACATAGTTACATTTATTTTTAAGGTGATAGTACGTGTCTATGTAAAAATTAGAAGGTGATGCTGAGAAAAGTTAAGTTCCCTCCTACTTGTGCATTTTATGATTTTGAGAAAGAAAAACTGATGGGATTTGCACATGCTCTGAAGGGTGCCCTGATGTTGGATCTCTGTGGGCATTTCTCCTTTAGCACCTGTAAACTTTTCACTTGTAAAACTGCTCTGGTGATTAGCAGTGCTTGCATGGGGCCTGTTCCTCCTCGTGATCTCCTGATAGCTTCATTCCCTCAGCACATGCTTCATGTATTTATTAAAACACTTCCTCACATGCATTGAAATTTTTTTGTCTTATGCTGTGGTCTCCCCATCACTGTGTTTCTTAAGACCTCTAGATCAGGATTCTGATCATAATAGGCAAAATCAGAGCGATAGAGTTTTGTGCTGTGTGTTAGTTCACAGTGAGGGAGTGGGTTACTCTGTAAACTAGTTGTGGTGGAATCTCTTAGCATTCTTTGGTATTGTGAATAGAAACCAGCTCTGGCATTTCCTGGCAGGAGACTCGAAGTGTCTTGCAGAATCCAAGGGCAAGGATGTGTTTGGGCCTTAGGAATAGAATTAAAGACTGGATGGAGCATATGTAGAACCAGGAAGTTCCATCTCCCTGCTGCTCATGGGTTTCTCTGTCTGCTTCATTCTTCTTTTTTGCTCACACTGGTTTCCTATCTTTCATAGTCTACATGGCTGCTAGCTGCTTCTGAATTTTACCTGTTATAGCCTAAAAAGACAGGGAGAGATAGATGTCAGGCTCCCATTCCCAGTTCTAGAATTCCTTGGGAAGGGACGTACTGATCCAGCCAGGGCCAGCTCTCTACTCTGGGATTGTGGCCAGATGTGGGGTCATGTTGCAGGACTATGGCCATCACTGTTTAGCCTGTGGATGTGGGGAGGTAGGCAAGTTTCAAGAAACAGATGAAGGTCAGCAATCCAGCATGTATGCACTCTGGGGTAGTGTGGGCATGAAATGAGCCTGTGCCCTTGTAGTTTGGTGTGTTGTTGGTTATTGCTCTAGCAGCAGCAGAATACTGAACACTGACTCTTGTTTTCTCATGACTTTCATTGCCCTGTTTTCCTTGAAATATGAGTATGCTCATTTAGCACTTGACATGTTCAGATAATCATTTTCTCCTCATTTGCTGGTTTGACATGTTGACAGCTATTTTCTTGTAGTACATATAAAGTGAGGAATGGATAGGTATTTCACTATGAATGTTTGCTGAGCAAAAGCCATTTTTATATGACAAATTTCTGCACTAGTGAGTACAGTTCATATGATAACCACATTTTCTAAACTCCGAATCAGAACACATGGTGAAATAAGAGATTTTTTTTCCTGATGAGAAAAGTATTTCATTGTACATTTAACAAACAAATTCAAAAAATGACAAAACTAGACTGTTAAGCACACATGGACATAGTATGTATCCTATTTCAGGGAAGAGGCTGAAAAACCTCAAGGATATTACATATACGGAGTACATACCATGTGCCAGGCACTGTGTTAATTAAGCTTTTATGTGCCTTTTCTTATTTAATCCTCAAGATGATTTTATCAAGCTAGTATTTTACTCTCATTTGAACAATGAGGGATCAGATGCATCCAGGAAGAGGCAGAGTGGGGGTGTGTGCATGCTGGTTCATTGATCTCCACAGCCCTTCCATTCAGCTTCATTGCTACACTGCCTCTCTCAGGCTTTGTATAGGAAGGTGTAGAGGAGGGGTGTCCAACCTTTTGGCTTCCCTGGGCCGCATTGGAAGAAGAAGAATTGTCTTGGACCACACATAAAATACACTAACACTAAGGATAGCTGATGAGCTAAAAAAAAGAGGTTGCAGAAAATCTCATAATGTTTTAATAAAGTTTATAAATTTCTGTTGGGCTGCATTCAAAGCTATCCTGGACTGTATGTGGCCCAATGGGCTGCGAGTTGGACAAGCTTGGTGTAAAACGACTGCTATGTAGCCTTCATGACAATCAATACAGGCTAAACTTGGTTTTTCAGAGAAAAAGCTAGCATATCAGCTAACTAATCAAAAATGACAATACTAATTAAATAGAGGGTAGACATTCCTTTTTCACCTTGTAATACCCTTCTTTACCTGCTCTAAGTATTGGTATTACAAAATTATAGATATGATCTTGAGCGATATCCATAAGGGTTATGCATTTATTGATGGAAAACAGGGTCTGTTAATCAGGAAGCCCCTGTTTTTGTTAGGTGAGAAAAATAAACCTGTACTTGATTAGGCCTAACTGATAAATGGAGATAGGTGGTCCTTAATCTCTTTCTGTTTTGCTGTCTCCAACATATGGCATTCATCCCTATTGTGGCCCTGTGGTTGAATATGTGGCTTTTTAGCTTTCAGCTTTGCATCTGGTCATAACTCTATCACAAGACCTAGCTGCAAGGGTGGATTGGCGTTTGTTCATTCGTTCATTCGTTCATTCATTTATTTTCAACACTAACGAATTTGAGATGGGGAGGTAAATCACTGGCGTGATCTCACACGAGGCCTTTAGCTAGTAAGGGGAACTACGAGGTCTGACAATTAAGTTTGCAAACTTGCTACCATGCACTTATGTTGGCAGCACTGTACAAACAACTTGGTGAGGTTTCATAACCTTGGTATATCTGATTCTCACAGCTGTGTTCATGTCAGCGTATGGCAGTCTCTTGCTGAGTGGCATTCATTATTGTTGCCTGTTTTTGTTTGCTGTCACGAGAGTATTGGAGCTTTAATTAGAGCAATGAACAAGCATTAAATTTCTTGTTAAACTTGGCAAGAATGGAAATGAAATCAGGGACATGTTAGTCCAAGTTTATGGGGATAATGCTATGAAGAAAATGGCAGCGTACAAATGAATTACATGTTTTTCTGAGGGGAGAGAAAGTGTCACTGATGAAGAGAGGTCAGGATGGCCAGTAACAAGCAGAACTGATGAAAACATTGCAAAACTTCATTGGATTGTGCATCAAAATCATTGGCTGACTGTGAAGACCGAGTAAACATTGATAGAAAAACAGGAATATCTTAACTGGAAATCTTGGCATGAGAAAGGTGTGTGTGAAAATGGTCCCAAAGGAGCTCACTGATGAACAGAAGCAAAGGAGAATCGAATTTTGCCAAGACCTTTTGGAGAGACAAGATGATGTTTTGGGCCGTGTTATCACTGGTGATGAAACACGAGTATACCAGTACAACCCCGAAACAAAGCATCAAAGTACACAATGAAAGTCAGCCAATGCTCCATGACTAAAAACATTCCATTAGTCCAAATCAAGAGTTCAAACAATGTTACTAACCTTTTTTGATATCAGGGATTGTTCATTATAAATTTGTGCCACTGGACAGTCAACCAATTTTAGTATGTGGAAGTGCTGAAAAGGCTGTGTGAAACGGTTAGATGAAAATGACCTGAACTTTTTGCCAACAGCTGATTCATGGCTCTTGCATCACAACAATGCACCAGCTTACAAGGCATTGTCTGTGAGGGAGTTTTTAACCAGTACGCAAATAATTGTATTGAAACACCCTCTGTAGCTACTCACTTGATCTGGTTCTCAAAGAGTTTTTTCTTTACTCGAAGATAAAGGAAATATTGAAAAGAAGACATGTTGTTGACATTCAGGACATCAAGGGTCATATGATAACAGCTCTGATGGCCAATCCAGAAAGAGTTCCAAAATTGCTTAGAAGAGTGGACTAGGGGTTGGCATTGGTGCATAGCATCCCATGGGGAGTACTTCTGAGGTGACCGTAGTGATATTCAGCAATGAGGTATGTAGCACTTTTTCTAGAATGAGTTCATGAACTTAATTGTCAGACCTTGTACTGAACTCCTTGGACCAATGTTGGCTTTAAGTTTGGGAGTAGTTTTGTCTCCACATGGGTTCCATTTGAATTTTGTTTCTTGTCAAATTGATTATAACTCTTCCCCCTACCCCCAGCTCTACCCCTTCTAGTTAGTATTGCAGGACTGCTTTTGCTACTTGGAACAAATTCCCAGATTGCCTGAATGCTGTAATGTAAATTCTTATATCCAGGACCTGTGGTTTCTTAAGTTCATGGATATAGGCCTGGGTCTTTTATGATTAATGTATATAATTAATGTATTAATTGATGAACTGCCCTAAAGTTCATCAATTAATCTGGCGAATAGAAATATCAGAAAGTTTGCCTATTCTTGACAGCCTTCTAGAATCACCTGAAGTCATTCATTTGCTTTTCTCTTTAGATGCCAGATATTAAACTGCTGGGAGAATTTGTGAAAGTTCAACCCTGAGTACTCAGGGTGCTGTAAAAGGTTAGGAAGCATTTCTCTAGTGTCACTCATGGCTTTTATGTTTTACTTAAATAACCAAATCATCAAACCTGGCTGTAGTTTATCAGTGACATTTTGAGCAATATATATTGAAGGATGTTTTCTTTACATTATAATGTGAGTAATTTGTAAAAATTTAAATCATAGAATTGTTCTTGGACTATTGTCAAGCTATGTACAATGGTAGAAAGAGCACGAGAGAAGGAATTATAGGATCTAAATTAAAACTGTGTTTCTCTCACTTAGTCTTTTTTTTCCCCCTAAATGTTAGTTTCCTAATTTATAAAACAGGGACAATAATGCTACCATCTTCATACCATTGTGGTAAGAATTATGTGAAATAATGGATATGAAAATTCTTTGTAGAGCTGGTTGGCGTCACTGATTCACATAGCATCAGGCACAAGGCATGTAACACAAATGAGGGAGGCAGCATGCTTTGAGAATAATTTAATTGGGTTGCAAGAAGAAGTAGTGGGGATTGTGTTAAACCAGGGAGTGTTTGCCTAGGAAAATAGGACAACTGCTTCTCAACTCTAGCAGATGCTTGCCACGTGAGAGTACAGGCCTGGTGTTTCCAGATCACTGGATTTTCAGAAAGTACCAGATTTCATGTGAAATCTTTTAATTTTTAAAGTTAATGCAAAACTGTTTTTAAAAACTTTTCTGGACAAGTAAAATACTAACATGGGCTGCAGTCCAACCTTTGTGTAAATATTAATTTCTTTTGAAAATAATGCATGGAGGGTTCCCTGGTGGTGTAATGGCTAGGCTTCGGTGCTCTCAGTGCTGCAACCTGGGTTTGATTCCCAGCCTGGGAACTACAAAGGAAAATAAAAAGCATGGGAATTTAGAATATTTATTGACAAAGTTTCCAGTTAGAAAAGGCATTTATATTGGGATTGCCAGTTAGAAAAAGCATTTATATTGGAATTGCCTCCTTCATTTTGTCCCCTTAGAAATTTCTGCTTCATATTCTTCACTGAAAAGTTCTTCCCTGAATATGTTAAGATAAACATATCACTATGAGCCTGCCTCTATCAAACTCATGAGGAGAGGCTCTTTTAGTAGTTAGGAATCAGATTAAATCATAAGTTTTAGTTAAGAGAATGCACCCAAAAGTCTGAGGAAAGAGGACTTTATTATGAGCCTACAGGAGAACTGGAACCCAAAGAGAGAGGAAATGTGGCTAAGTCTTATGATGTCAAGACTTGGGAATGGGAGAGATTTGAGGACTATGTAGAGCTCTATTGTCTGTTATAGTAGCCACTAGCCACATGTGGTGATTTAAGTTTAAATTTAAATTAATTAAGATTAATGAATATTTCAAATCCTTTAGTGGTACCAGCTGTATTTCAGGTGCTCATAATCCATATGTTACTAGTGGCTACCGTGTCTGTACGGATTATAGAATGTTTTTCTCATTGCATAATCTGTTGGGCACTGTGGTTAGAGGAGCAGGGGAATGAAGTGGGTGTTTAGTTTAGTTAAAGGTTAAGTGAAATGATGGTGGTACCTGAACTGAATAGTGGCGTTGAGGCACCTTGAGAAGGATTTCAGAGTTACTGAGGCAGGTTACCGTTGGGGAGGAAATGTTATATAGGGGTTAAAAGCAAGGGTTGGTGTCATATTTGAGTCCCTTCTCTGTCATTTCTTAGCTGTATGGTTTTAGACAAGCTATTTAAGGCTCAGTTTTCTAGAGTAAAAAAATGAGGATTATTGAAGCCTTGTGAATAGATGCAGTTATTCAGGGAAAATACGTATTTAAAGGAAAGTGGGTGAGCAGTGTGATTATAGAAAATAATGGAGAAGCTTGCAGTGAGGAATATTAGGGAACATTTCAAAGAGAAGGATCTTAACCATGTTTCTAAAATAGATCTGGATTTTAGAATTGGTCAGTGTCCACACAAGGAAAGCACACTGGATTGAGTGCATGGACACTGGAGTCAGACCTGGGTTCAGCAACACCACTTACGAGCTCTGTGATATTGAGCAATTAGCATATAAACTCTAAATTACCTGGACCTTTGTTTTCTTATGTGCAAAATGGGCAGAGTAATAGAATTTACCTCAAAAGGTTCTGAGTAATAAGGATGTAATTCACACAGGATTTAGTAAAGAGCCCGAGATAGTAAACATTCAATAGATGTTTGCTCTGGTTATTAAAAATTCATCCTTGAAAGGTGAAAGTTCATTATGAAATAATGAGAGTTCTGGTGGATGTGCATTGGACAAACAAGGAGAATTTTCACCAAATATAATGAAAACTTAAGGGCACCCTGATGGAAATTTAGAATGTGAAGAAAATAGTTTTGGTGTAAATATAAAAGTTTTACTTTTATGTACACAGTCATTACTTGTGGAACTCATTACTCAGAGCCTTACAGAGAAATAGATGGTAAATCCACAGTGGGTGATTGAGGAGGATGCTGAGGGTGTTTGCTTCCTTTGAGACAGGATACTAAATATGCAGGAGCCATTTAAAATTTTCTCATTGGGGAATAATGGTCACATACCTTACCGCAGCTGTCCCCAAGCGTTTTGGCACCGGGACCGGTTTCTTGGAAGCCAATGTTTGGGGTGGGGTGGTGCGCATGCACAATTCATAATAGAGGTCTGCTCCTATGAGAATCTAATGCTACTGCTGATCTGACAGGAGGCGGAGCTTAGGCTTTAATGCAAGTGGATGGGGAACTTCTGTGAACACAGTGAAGCTTCTCTGAGTCTCCTGCTGATCACCTCCTGCTCTATGTCATGGGGTGGGGGAGTGGTTGGGGATTGGGGACCCCTGCCTTATAGGGACTCAGTAAGGAGAGCTTTTTCAAGAGCATTTTATAACGATGTGTTGCTTCCAAAGTGACTTGTTTTCCTTGTCACTCTATGAGTTTGTTCTTCTCTTTCATTCTAGCATAAATTGAAACAATTCACTTCTCATTTTAAACCAAAATGTACTAGGCAGAGAAAGCTTAAGACAGTGTTGGGTCTAAAGAAAGCCAGATAGACCCTACCTGGGTTATATCCCAGCTCCTCCACTTACTAGCTATCTGACTTCTCTCAAGAGAGGTTAAAGTTGTTTTAAAAATGTGCCATAATATTTGCGAGCGTTGAAGGACAGAAGTTGTGTGATAGGATTTTTAGATGTTAGCAAATGCCTGAATTCAGTCGATATCTCCAATTCAAAAATTTAGGAGATGTCTTTTCTGGTAGGGATTTTTTGTCTCTAGTCTCAAGTATGGTGTCAGGCACATTATAAGCACTCAACAACTGCATTAAATTAATGATCCAAAATTTATCTAACTCTTGATATGTGTGGAGAAGAAGTTGACTAGGGGTAAAAGTATTATTTCTATTGCTTATTTACCTTCAGTGATACACTCAGACTAGGTATTATTATAGCTAGTTATTTGGGAAACAAGCACTCTATAAATGGTAGGTATAATAATCCAGAAACTGGATTTTAAAGCAATATTGTAGGAAATTCACCTTTCACAATGGAGCTGTCATATGACCTTTGGTTAACAAAATATATATAATTTATATCAGTGGGCTATAAACAGTGGGCTGTAACAAGAAGGTCACAACACACCTGTAAATACAGTATGGTAGTGCGAAGTAACTAGAACCTCTTTTGTATTTAGAATCATTTGTTTTAAAAATTACAAATGTTATAATACTAGAATTAACATTATGCCACTATATTTTTAGCTTTCTAATAAAATAATACTTTATGTAATAAAATTAAGAGATATTTGCCAGTATCAACACTTTTAATTTATGATGCACAGTAACTACCTGAATGACTGAGTAATTATTTTTCACCATTTAATTCTAGAGGTTGTTAGTTTCTTATCCATTGAATGGACAAGATAATTTATCTTCCTATATATTCTTTGGCAGAAAGCAGTATTCCTGCTGTGGCAGTGATCACTTATTCAGAGACTTTGACCAAATGAAAAGTAACTGAAAATGTGCAAGTAAGCAAAAGTAACCTTTAAGCAGACAAAATATGGCATAAAAAATGTTCACTAAAATTTTATACTTTTGTCCTACATAAATCCTTCAGACACCTACCTGAGTACTGATATCACACTGAAATGTACCTACCGAAATACCAGATTTCTTTGGTTTGCAGATCCACTTTTTTTTTTTTTTTTTTACCTTTAAAGTTTTCTGATGTCAGGATTAGTGCCTTCAAATAATAATAATTTTTTTGTGCAAGGTTCAGTGAGTTGGCTGGGTTGTCTGATAGGCCTGCTTGGACTTGTTCACATGGCAGAAAGGCAGCAACAAGAGAGAGGGCCAGCCCCAATGTGCATGTACTTTTCCAGCACCTCTCTGAGTCACTTTTGCCAATATCATTAATATATTAGCAAAGGAATCAAGTCATTGCAAAGGGGTGGACGTACTGGACTGGGAGGGATTTCTGAGGTCATTTTTGCAAACAGTTTATCATGAATGAATATCATAGTTTAGTCAGTGTTTTTTTCTTTCTCAGTCTTACGTAAAATAATTATCTTACGATCGATGGCATATTAGAGTTGATGAAATACGGTGTATGTATTGGGTTTATAATTAAAACAATATGTATTCAATGTAAGAAGTTAAAATGATACAGAAGTGTAAGAGTTAAAGTGCTTCCCCATTCCCCTTCCCCCACATTTCAGGTTCTAGAGATATTTTCCATGAAGTTTTGCATGTACTTGTGTGGTAGGCTGAACATTTCCCCCCTTGCAAACTGTCACCATTCTTATCCCCAGATCCTATGAATATGTTACCTTACATGGTAAAAGGGACTTTGCAGATGTGGTTAAGTCAGGATCTTGAGATGGGGAGATTATCCTGGATTATTGGGGTGGGACCAGGGTAATCAGACAGGCTTTTAAAAGATGGAGGGAGGAGGTTTAGAGTTAGGAGAATACAATGTGAAGATGGAAGGAGAGATTGGAGCTATGAGACCACAAGTCAGGGAATGCCAGAAGCCTCTAGAACAGCGGTTCTCAACCTGTGGGTCGCGACCCCTTTGGGGGTCGAACAACCCTGTCACAGGGGTCGCCTAAGACCATCGGAAAGCACATACCAGATATTTACATTACAATTCATAGCAGTAGCAAAATTACAGTTATGAAGTAGCAACGAAAATAATTTTATGGGGGTCACCACAACATGAGGAACTGTATTAAAGGGTCGTGGCATTAGGAAGGTTGAGAACCACTGCTCTAGAAGCTGGAAGAGGCAAGGGACACATTTCCTCCTAGGATTTCTAGGAGGAACCAGACGCTGACACCTTGAGTTTGGCCTCATTAAATAAGACTCATTTTGGACCTGTGACCACCAGAATTCATAGAATACATTTGTGTTTTAAGCTATTAAGTTTGTAATAGTTTGTTACAGCAGCAAATGGGAATTAATATGTTTGTTTATTTAATTTTTTTCTTTTAAAGAAATACATAGTTATTGGCTAGGAATTCAAATAGAGTCAAGGGGTAGAAAGTAAAATCCCATTTTTCCTCATCAACTATTCTCACTGTTAATAGTTTCTCATGCATTTCTTCAGAAATAGTTACATTTATTCTCGTTTACACAAATAAGATCATATAGATATATAGGCATATTATATTCTGCAACTTGCTTATTTAATTCAGTATATTCTTGGACATATTTTCCTATCAGAATAAAGTAACCAACCTCATTTAGTATCATGATTTATTTTACTATTCCCCTTTTAAGGAACATTTAGGTTTCCTTTTTTTGTTTGTTTGTTTGTATTTCCTCTTTTTCCTCTATTAGTGAAATCAAGTATCTTCTACAAAAACCATTGGTTAGCATCTACAAATATAATTGCAAGCAATTGAATAATTACCTGAATGAATGTCACTGTGTGGGTGTATGTGCGCACGTGCATGTGTGTGTGCAGGTGGTCTGGAGTGAGAGTGGGTAAAAGTGTATCTTCCATTCAACTATTCATGCTCTTGTAATTTAAAATTTTTTTAAAGTTATGAAAAGCACACAAAATACAAATGTATAAAACACCTATGTTATGAAATTGAACATTGCTGGTTCTTCAGAGGGACCTCCTATACCCATTCCTGATTACAACCCTTATGAGGTACATAGTATTCTGACTTTTATTTATTGCTGTTTACTTTGAGTGGAACTCTAACAAACTTGGTCATCTGGCCCTCATAATGTTAGGATTTTTAAAAGAGCTAATTGGGGTAGTCTTAATAATAAAATCAAGAATTGACAGTTAACCTTGGAAAAATTATAGAAAGTAGAAGAACTAAAAACAAAGTGAGAATGAGGGACAATTAGTGTTAGAACAGCAACCCTCTGTGTTACAGTATAACTCCTGGGACGTCTGTATTTAAGGCATCAAAAATAAAAAGGTTAATTTATATTTAAGAACACAGGAAAATATTGTAGAAAGAATACCATAAAGGTGATTAAAAGAAAAAAATAGAATTTGAAAAGACAGCTGTCTGTTCCTTTGAAAATTCACTCAGATAGATTGCCCCAGTGTGCTAGGATGTCAGATGTATCCATTATATGGTGCATTAGGCAACCTGATCTTCATTTTTAAAAGCTAAATTGATTCTAAGGGAAAGTCCTACGAGACTTGCTTTAGAGTAAGCCCTGAAAGTCTAGTTCTTTATCTATTCTATTTTGTAAACTCCCCAAAGGAGTCCTTTCTGATCAGTGCTGATTAGTGAAAGTTGCAATTGAATCTTAGGTGCACATAATTCTTGTCTTTTTTTTTTTTTTCTGACTTACATACAAGCCCAGAGGGTAGCACTTAAAATGGCAAATGCTGTAAGAAAGTCTTGGTGTTCTGGGTGGTGAATGCAGGGAGATGGGTATGCATAGATATTACTTCAAACAGCTGGGTAGCTGTGAATGTCTTTTGAGTTGGATTCAAAATTATATGATGTTGGCTATTTTGCTTCCAAACTTTTTTGGCTTTCTTTAGCCAACTATCTTAATGCCTGTCATTGGTAATTTTTATAAATATAAAGTTTTAGGGATTTGGGAAGTAAGAAAACTGTTAAAACTGAAAGTTTAAGGGAAGAAGAGTAGTAAGAATTTGTCATTTGTATGTCACTTTGTATGTTGCCCACACTAACGGGAACAGAGGGAGTGGCTTTGTTAGCACAAAGTAATGCTTTCACACTGTCCTCTACTTAAAAACAGAGAAGAAAATCATGTATCTTTCTGACTAAAAAGAAAAATATTGGTATGGCCTTGAGTGAGTATCTCTAAAGGATTTAAGGTGAATCTTTAAAAAGCCCTACTGAGGCATTCCCTGGTGGTGTAGTGGCGTAAGGCTTCGGCGCTGGCTCTGTCAACACTGTGGCCTGGGTTCAATTCCCAACCAGGGAACTACCCACATACAAAAAATAAATAAAAAATAAAAAGCCCTACTGAACACTCATTTTTTTAAAAAAAATATATTTTTCTCAAATGTACCATAAGTATTGTTATTATATATTTATTGTATGAAATTATTCTAGAAAATGCTTTTAACTAGAATCCAGATGATGAATACTTGCTTAAGTACATATATTTCATTCCCATTTCTCTAATTTGTGTGACTCCTTAGTATTATGTAACTCTATCTTTGTAGCTATGAAAAGTGGTGCAGCCAAGCCCTCTTTCCATCCAGTAATGTTATTTATCTTGTTTGATAAGGATTGGTGTAAATGTAACATTTAGTTGTAAGATTCTTGGGAAAAAGTATAATGTCAAATCTATTAATAGTCACCAAACATGGAAAACATATGTTGTAGGTTAGTTCTTATGATTCTCTGGCTATCTGTATTTTGTGTATATTTGATTGTTTCTAGACTATAGTCATGTGCTGCATATCTATGTTTCTGTCAACAGCAGACTATGTGTACAGCAATGGTCCCTTAAGATTATAATGGAGTTGAATGGAAGAAATGAAAGGATATGTGGTTCAGGAGGAATTTCTTTTTTCTCTGATGGGAGCAATATCTGAGGGGGCTTGTCAGTAGGTTTCCTCTCACAGCACCTCAATTTTGAGTGCACAGATTACATTCCAATCAGTCAGCCATTGACCTGTTTCAGCACAGAATTGCATATTCAGAGAGTGCTTGTTACAGCCCTTCCCTTCCAGATCTAGCTTGATGGGCCTCAGAGTGCGCACAGCTGTAAATTCTTTGTTGAGGACCTAAGATTCTGTACAAGGACACAGATCCACAGTAGCTACTACCTTAATGAATATAAAGTGCCACTGCCAATTTAGTAAAAGCTGTCTGTGGTAGTGTGGAGTCAGCCTGTCCCAGTACCTTGGCAATATTTTCAAGTTGTAATGATGTAAAACATAGATAAGTTTCATTTCTTTCATCAATTTAGTGCCAGAAAGAGCCTTTTGTGCCAAATATGGTCAATGAAACCAAAAACAAAATTCCAGAGTCAAAATATTGAGCCCTCAGTTCTACACCCTCTCTGTATTAAAACACTTTGTCTTTTTATGAATACTGTAAAGTTCCTTAATCTGCCCACTGCTCCAACATGGAATAGCCAAAACCACATTGCTGTGACAATCCCCTATCTTCCTTTACTTCTCCGTTTTGATTTCCTATTTCTAGTGATCCTGAGGCCACCTTTCACTCCCTCCTTACAGTCATTATTGTGGTGATCTGCACCTTTCCTAGCCAGTTTGTCCTTAGTATTTTCAATCAGTCCAGCCCACTTTCCTTTTGATGGAACAGCACTGACAGCTTTGACATTCAGTTTCTGACCGTGTCGGAAGGAAGCAGGGGAAGGACTTGTGAGACAGTGCCTATAGTAGTGTACAGTAATATCCTAGGCTTTCATATTCACTCACTACTCACTGACTCACCCAGAGCAACTTCCAGTTCCACAAGCTCCATTCATGATAAATGCCCTCTACAGGTATACCATTTTAAAATCTTTTATATTGTACTTTTACTGTGCCTTTTCTGTGTTTAGATACAGAAATACCATTGTGTTACTGTTGTCTGCAGTATTCAGCACAGAAACATACTGTGTGGGTTTTCAGCCTAGGAGTAATGGGGCTATACGATAGAGCTTAGGTGTGTAATAGGCTATGCCATCTAGATTTGTGTAAGTGCACTCTGATGTTCGCACTGTGACAAAATCGCCTAATGACATGTTTCTTAGAATGTATCCCTTTTGTTAAGCAATGCATACCTGTATAGATAGTGATCCTATTTTAGCTTTGCTCATGGCAAGTATCATTTTCAGAAATGATAGCTGAAATATGATTCTGTTTTTTGGCATTCATCCAGAATTGGGGTGGGGGTAGGGTGGTGGACAACAGAGAGAAATCTGTTAACTGTTAACTGTTCTATTGGTGAGTGCCTGTCAATTTTTTTTCTATATTCATGATTTTATTTTGGGGTCGAGTGGGAAAGTAGGAGAAGTAAAAAACAAAGTATTGTAATTAATTTAAAATTACATGTGTTCTGATAATTTGAGTTCAGCATATGTTGATGAGTAAGAATGCTTGTCTTCAGAAGTAGTTATGCAGTTAAATGTAGTTACACAGTTAAGTATTACCAAAGCAAGAATTTTGCTTTGTTAGATATGGTATCCCCAGTGCTTAGAATAGTGCCTGGTACATGTTCAGAAAATATTTTTGAATATAGAGTGGAAGTATATATTGGCTGTAAGCCTATTTTAGATGCTTCATATTGTCAGTCTGCATGTATATATATATGAAAGTGCATATATCCACAGTAGTTCTGTTATTATTATTTGAATGGTGGTCATTACAGTCTGCTGTTTTGTGAATATCCTTTATTTTCAATGAATCTATTTCATCATTGAGATTTTGGGCAACTGTGTTTCCTTAAAACACAACATTCTTCTTGAATGAATAATAATATCTTACATCTGTAAAGGATTTTCTACTTCACAGTTTTTTGTGCTTTATAGTAAGGATCATTTGATCATCACTGTTGATTTTCTGCCTAGTTGTCTTCTTGATGGCTGAACCACAATTTTGTTCAGGTGTCCATTCCTACCCTACATGACTTAGACTAAATTCTGATTAATCAAAGCCTATTAAAATAAGCTCATGCTCTTTGCCAGGGATTGGTTTAGGAACAGGCATGTGACCCAGTGCTGGCCAGTGATATGAGAGGACAAGTCTTCTGGGTTAAGGGTGGGAGGCTCATCTGGGAAAAGATCCCTCCCTTTTAAAAAGGGGCACACAGTAGAAGAAATAACTTCTCTTTTTCTGCTCCTTGTTGTCTTGACTGGTTGTTACTACCTGGAGCTGCTATAACAGTTTCGTGACTGTAAGGGGAGGTAGCCTGAAAATAAATCAACAGCAGAATACAGTGGAAGAGGAAGATGGAAAAACACAGCTATCAAATTAACCAGCCCTGGAGCTGCCCTACTGCTCAACTTCTTCTTATCAGAATGAATTTTCCTTATTCCAGTTGAGAACATCCTAACTGATACTGGTATCGTTATTGCCATTTTTCTGGTAAGGAAACTGAAATTTAAGGAGCTTTAAATGGAATGATCATCATTAGACAACCTCACAATTCTAGCCAGAAGTAAAACATACTGGGATTCCTCAACTAGTGGTCTTCCTCTTCTACTGTGTATATATAAATAGCTTGTCTCCCTACTTGGGAGGGAGCTGGATTACCAAATTTAGGTATTTGTGTTTTGAAATGCATTTTAGACAGTTCCTAATTATTTGTGGTTTATTACCCGTGGCAAATAGTGCTTTGAAATTTGCACCAATATCATGTACTTTTCTTAACTTGGCTGATATAAATTAAACTTTATTTACAAATTAACAACTTGAAGAGAAATCCTTTTAGAATTAAAATTTTAAACATTTTTGTGAGTATATATTTCAAAAAATTTGTTAAACTCTGCCTAAATTTGTGGCTATATATTTTAAAAGTTGTGTTAAATTCTGAAAGTAATATAGTTTATTTACAAAGAAATTAAAATAACAGTCCAAACTATTGGACTGAATGGGAGTCAGGGCTGTATGTCTGACTTCAGGAGCTGTGCTGACATTTGTTAATATGGAAAGTGTGTGGTTGACCATATAGTTGTTGTTCTTTGCACTGTTACTCTTTGTTGACTTCTCTGCATTCCAGCCCATTCTTCTCTCATCTTTCTTTCCCCATGACAGAAAGAGGGTAAAGAGATTGTGATCAGTAGCATGTGGTACATTTCTTCTTATTGCAGAGGCAAATCAGGACAGTGTTCAATCTGAGTAAAAGAGTTCATTCATAGTTGAATTCAATTAGAAATACTTAATGCCATGTGAAAGACAGACACTTTGATGGGGGAGGGTGAGGTATTTTTAAAAGAAAATTATTCTTGGTGGAAGCAATGGTGGCGGATTAGAGGAAGCTGCAAATATGACTAAGATGGTCCTCAGTCTCCTGGAAAGTACAGTTTATGTCTCCTACCCTACCTTTTCTCCCAAACTGAAGTGACTGCTGTGTTGGAGAGGACCTATGTGGGGGGCAGAATCTGTTCCTCCATTAGCCCTCTGGCTCCTTCCTCAGGGTTGGAGGGCTGGCTAGCTGAAATGAGAGGACTGAAAACTACCAGCAGTTTGAGACTGCTCTTCCTGGTAGCAGAGTGGTTAAATAGTTCCTCAGCTTGCTCTTTTCCTCCCTAATCTACTAAAATACTTTGAAGAATTTGATCTTGGATGGTGGTAGAGTTTTCAGTGGGCACCTCTGGAATATTTTCTTAATTCTTAATTTCGTTTAAAACGCAAGTAAGCTCAAATTCTTGGGAATTGTTTAATGATAAAAATAAAAATTCAATCCTGTATAATTATTAAGAATCCCTTCAAAACTGTGATTTTTTTTTTTTTTTTTTTTTACTGGAAAAGCTTTTGTACCAAAGTCACCCAATAAATTTAATAAAAAAATAATAAAAAAAACTTTTGTCCCTAAAATTTTATTTCACAACTAAAATGAGCCATGTGGTGTCCTGATAAGGGTAATTTAACACCAAGATTAGTACAGGTGACACCATATGTTGCTGATAATTGACTTCTTCTTAGGAATACTCTTGGATTTGAAGTGCTTCATGATTTGATTTCTTTTTTTAAAATTAAGTACTGTATATCTGTGAATGGAGAACTTGCCCTTCATATTGGCATAACATTTCCTCAAGAGATCATCTCAATTCATAGAAATGGAAAGTGTTTTAAAATGAATATGAAAATGTTGGGTAAATTATGACACAGTTTAGATGTTACATTTTGCTACAGTTAACAAAACCTGACTTGTTAATAATGTCCCAAATGAGTAATAAGTTCAGAGGTAGGTTTTCCAGGGCTGGTCAAAGCCATCAAAGACCCAAACTACTGCTGCCTTTGCATTGTCATTCTTTAATGATCTTGCCACTTTGAAATCTGGAGAAGGCTGCTCTCCAGCCAGCATTGCACCTGCTTTCCAGGCAGAAAGAAGGGGTAGGACCCATGGCAAAAGGCAAATACCAGTTATGCCTGTTCTCTTTCACAGAGCTTACCGGAAGCTTAGTTCAGTGAAATCCACTTACATCTTTATTAACCAGCACTGTGACATACTGCTTGCTATATTCTAGCTGTACATGAGGCTGGGAAAAGAACAAAATAAATAAGCCATATATTATTAGTTGTTTTGGTGGGCATGTTGTCACCCTGAACACAGTTGGAATTCTGATAGAAAATATTTTGAAAAGAATTCTGTGTCTGTTGTCTCTTAAACTAATGGGACTCTGGAGGATGAAAATAAATGAACATTTATTGAAAACCTACTGCATATTTGCATGCTGTTTTGGTAGCTTTTGGGGGCATTATCTTATTTAAGCCTTAGCACTCAGGTTGTATACACATTTACATAAAAGAATTAAATAAGTTCAAGATGGATTTAAAGAGCAAAGAAAGCAGGCTTAATTATATTCTTTGTGGAAATGTTCTCATAGTCATAGTTGATCTGTTAAGCTTGAATTAATTTCAAGGATTATATCTTGGAACCCATGGGAAATTTTGACAAATTTAATCATATTAATTTAAAAAATCTGTGTTGAAACTAGTTTTCATAAATGAAACCTTGGAGAAAATATTTGCAACATAGATTTAAAAGTCTTAATAGTCATAATATAAAAACTCTACAAATAATAAAAAACTAATAACCCTATTAAAAAAACAAAAAATATGGACAGGCAGACATTTCTCTGAAAAAAATATATGGATAGTCAAAAAAATTGGAACAAAATAAAGCAATGCAAATTAAACACCATATTTTGATTTCCAGCTTGATAAATATTTTGAAAAATTGGTAATACTCTGTTTGTAAAGATGTAGGGAGAAGAGCCACTTTCATGTGCTGTTTGGTAGTCCTGTTAGAGTGATACCATCATTTTGGAATGCAGTTTGACAGACAGAACTTGTCAAAATGTGAACTATACATACCTTTGACTTTACAAGCTTGCGTCTTGGGATAAATTTGACAGAAATATTAGCATGATTTTACAGGGATGTTTATTGTAGCATTGCAATGAAATGAAAATGTGGAACAAACCAAAATGTCCATCAGTAGGGCCATGTTTAAATAAATTGTTATGGCCAGCCTATGCAATTATTAACTGGAAAGCTGTTTTTGGACTATTAAGTGGGCAAGTTGCAAAGTAATATGTATAGTATTTTTGTGACACCTCTTTCTTTTAAAAAAAGCATCTATGCATATAAAAGAATTGAGGTAAGAAGTCTGATTATTTTTTACTTTTTATAGTTAGATATTATTTGAATTTTTTGCAGTCACGAATACTTGTGTGTGTATGTGTCTTGCAAGGATTACCTGTTTTTAAAAATTGGTAGTGGCTTTTCTCAAAGAAGAATTTTTAAAAATAAAGGAATATATAAATTTCTCATTTTGTAAAAATGCTAAACCCTTATAGTGAATTTTATGACTTGCTTTTTGGGAGTAGTGGGGGAGCAAATGATGTGGTAAGGAGAAAAACAGTCGAGATTAACGAAAAATCTAAATGATAGAATATTGGAAAAGAAATGCTCTCTTTCTTTCAGCTACCGTGTGTGAGTCAAGATAGGCTAGATCACGGGTGTCTAATCTTTTGGCTTCCCTGGGCTACATTGGAGGAATTAGAATTGTCTTGGCCCACACATAAAATACACTAATACTAACGATAGTTGATGAGGTCTGTGCATAATTTTCATAATGCTTTAAGAAAGTTTATAAATTTGTATTGGGCCACATTCAAAGCCATCCTGCACCGCAGGTTGGACAAACTTGGGCTAGATTATACAAATGACAGACAAGCTGCCAATCTCTGGGGCTCTACCACAAAGATTTGTTTCTCACTTGTGGTTCATGACTATTGAGTGTTGTCTGTGGGCTCTACTAACAGCTGGTGGACTAACAGGCTCTACCAGCTTGAGCATTCCACTTACCACTTCCCTGGCTTTTAAAGACTTCTCCCCAGAAGTGACTCACATCATGTCTAATTCCACTTAATCAATCAAAGCAAGTCTCATGGTCATGCCTAAATTGAAGGATGCTGGGAAGTACCATCTTACTATATGCTGGGAAGTACAATCAGAGTATTTGTGAACACAGCACTTGAAAAGGGGTTTTGGATATGAGCTTCTAGAACTATGTCTGGCACGTTGTAAGTGTTGTATTTTCATTTTTGTGGACAATAATTTATACAAAGCTAGATACATTAAGAAATATGTATATTTATTGAACCAACAGGCATTTGTTGAGATCATGTCATTGTACTAACCTGTGAAAAATAAAAAGATTTGTTCTCATCACAAGAAAAAATAATTCTGTAACTGTGTGGTAATGGATGTTAGACTTATTGTGTTATCATTTCACAATGTATACAAATACCAAATCATTATGTTGTATACCTAAAACTAATACAATATGGTATGTCAATTGTACTTCAATTTAAAAGAAAAGAAAAGAAAAAAAGATTTTCTGTCTGATATTTTAATGTTAACAGTCATGTAGGGACTGAATCCTGAACAGCCAAGAGGTGAAGATGGTGCCCTCACCACTTTTTCTGAAATTGTATAAGGGAGAGTGACTGTTCCATGACATCCACTTGCCCAAAAGCTACAGTGACTTTCACGTTAATACCATCGTCTTTGACAAGTATGGTTAATCTGCGTATGATTGGAATGCTGTCTCCCTTCAATAGATGAGTGATAGACTTTGATTGTATCAGTGCATGCTGAGGCCCTCCTGTGATTAGGTAGTTACTTTAAAATCAGTGAATTTTTGAAATCCTTTCTAGAGAATTTAAATCAGTGGAAGCAACTACCTTATGAGTCACCACTTCAATGAATTTCTATAGGGCAGGTTGTCAAACATGTATCTTCTATTTTTTTTTTTTAAATTCATTTTTATTGTTAGACTTATTGGGGTGACATCTGTTAGCAAGGATTACATAGGTTTCAGGCATACAATTCTACAATGCATTGTCAACTTGTTGTATAATAAGTTCACCACCTAATGTGACTTCTCTTTCCATCACCTTATATTAAGCTTCCCCTCCCTCCTCTCCCACCCCCTCCCCTATTTCCCCTCCCTAACCCACTCGTCTGCAAATAAACATTAAACTATTGATTGTGTCCATGGGTTATTTGTTTCTTTGTCATTTCTTTTTTCTTCGTTGCTTTCAGTTTTATAAAACTGAAAGTATCTTCTATTTTTATATTTATTTCAGAAGAGAATGCATGGTAACTTAACATAGTTGAATAATTCTTATGGGTCAAGTTTTGTATAGGGTTTTAACATCATTATATCATTTTATCCTATTAAAACCACAGGTTATTCTGCAGTAGAAATATGTGAAGATTTGTTTATAGATATGTACTTTTCAAGTAAGATTTTGTGAAAACTTTTCTTAAAAATTTTGAACCCCCCCCCTTCAAAATTTTTCATTCTCACTATCTATGAAGAAAGACTTTATTATAAAGGAACTATCTTTGGGGATTTGGGTGTATTTTTACAAAACTTTATGATAGTGAAGTTTTAATATATGGGGTCTGGCAGAAGTAGAGCCCTTTTTTAAGTAGCTAAAGTATTGTTATGTTACAGAATTGATTTTTTAATAAAAGATTTGGTATACTTGTTGATTGCCAGCTCATAAAAAAAGGGTGTTACTTCTGCCAGACCCTGTATTTAATAATAAATTCCTATTTATGGTAGCTACCAGGGATACATTTTATAGTAGTAACTCTTTAACTGTGGTTGTTGGGTTGGGCTGAGTTGGAAGGTACCTACTAGTAACAGAAAGGAGGTCTTTTCAGACAATCCCTCATATACAGTAGTGAAGTCCAAGTTCATATACTTCATATACATGAAGTGCAGAGTTCCTTACCATTGTGATTGCCATCATTTAGTAAGAGGTTGTCCTCTTCTGGTCATCTTGGAATTCCTCCTTTCTCTCTATTTTTTCCTTCCCTTCCCATAATCCTCTCATCTTTTTATTTTTACGTCCCCCAAGGGCTCAGCTTTTGACCATAAGTTCCAATCTGTTTTCACGTAAATGAGCAGATGCTTCACTTACTTAGATTCCTTAGGATGGAGCAAGACAGACATAACTTTCTCCTAGGATCTGGGAGGAGGTAGAAAATGCCTCCTGCTACTATTAATATAATAAAAGGATGGGTTGAAACTTAAGAGATTTCAAGAAATGTGCCCATGACCTAATTTATTTGAGGTGTAGATTAACTTTCTCGGCCTTGAATTTTCCATGCTGACTTGTTTGCTATTGGTTTTATTTTTCTTCTCTAGCTATTAAGTAGGAAAAGCTCTTAAATCTTTCTAATTCTTAGAGAAGCTTGATAATAAAAGACGAAGCTGCTCATGTATTTCTACAATATTCACTGTTAATTTCACCTGCTGTTATTTGCAGTCTTGGACTAACTGTAGAACTGAAACTCCATGAAGAGAGCAGGCACACCTTAGCTCAGAGGTATCCAACCTTGTGGCTTCCCTGGGCCACATTGGAAGAAGAGGAATTGTCTTGGGCCTCACACAAAATGCACTAACATTAATAATAGTTGATGAGCTTAAAAACAAAAAAGGTCACAAAAACATCTCATAATGTTTTAAGAAAGTTTATGAGTTTGTGTTGGGCTGCAATCAGAGCTGTCCTGGGCCACATGCAGGCCCGTGGGTTGGACAACTTGCTTAGCTGATGGAGACATACACTTTAATACGAAAATTTGGGTTGCCTCATAGCACAAGTGACAAGTACTCTATGAATTCAGCAGAATTTTGTCTTATTATCCTCAGGCCACCTGGATTTACTGCTACATTTGGCAGCACTTCCTTAAGAAGGAAGTAGCGGTAAAGAGAGGATACCAAAAATTATTAACATGTTTTGAGCACTGATTGTGTGCCAGCACATTGTCTCATTAGAACTTTGCTCTATGCTAGCAAGGTGGCCTGTCTCTGATACTAGTACCAGTGATACTGATAATAAACTAAGACTTAACAGTATAGTGCTTTACTAATCTGCCTTTGCTACTACCTCTTCTGAGCTTGAAGGTAGGAACTGTATCTTGTTCTAGTGTGTATTCTCAGTGGGGTCCCACATTGTGTATCAATAGTTAGTTAAATGAATGCCTGTATAAATGGATGGATAAATGGATGTATTTGTGGACTCATTCAGATGTACCACCTGGTTCCTAATCTGGAGAACTTTGTTTTACAGATAATTAATGGATCTTGAAATGATCAGCAGATGTTTGACAGTTTTCCTATGATAGAATATATATAGCCTGTCTGCCTTGTCTGAAGTGAATCGACTTGTTCTTGTCACTCATAACATACCTCCAAATCTTCACTGTTAGTGCATAGTGTCAGCCTGTGACTAATTAACCCACATTCTCACTGAATGCTGCTGGAATGCCCCTGAACACAGAACATCACAATTCTGTAATGGTGAGCTGCAGAGCTCAAAGTAGGAGAAAACAAATGGTGCCTCTTTCTTTGGCTTCCCTTTCTCTCAGCTATATTTGTTCTCTACTTCCTCATAACACTTACCTCTTCACTTCCAAAGGCAGGCAGATTCCCTGACCCTTCCAAAATTGAATAATGGGACTGAGGTTTTTCAAATGGGATTGGGGACTATTTTCCTCATTCTTCCTCATTTTGTGTGCAAGTTAGTGTGAAAGTGATTGTGATTTTTGCATTGTTGAAATTTGCTATTTGATATTGGAATACATTTTTAATAAGTGTTATGTTTTAGTGTGCATTTTAATGTGCATTTCTCTATATGCCTTTTTGTTAATGACTTATTACTTGCTGTTTATTTTATATTTATTTTAGACTATGGAAATGATGTTAGGCAAAAAACAAAGTTGAGCGATTTTCTTATTCGAGTTCAGAATGGGTTGTAAAGCAGCAGTGACAACTCGCAACATCAACAATGCATTTGGCCCAGGAACTGCTAACGAACATACAATGTAGTGGTGGTTCAAGAAGTTTTTCAAAGGAAATGAGAGCTTGAAGATGAGGAGCATAGTTGCCAGCCATTAGAAGTTGACAATGACGAACTGAGAGCAATCATCGAAGCTGATCTCCTTACAACTACATGAGAAGTTGCTTTCTGAATCCTGGTGAAACCATTACATCTGAGAAGTATGCTCAGAAAATTGATGAGATGGACCAAAAACTGCAACTCCTACTGTTAGCATTGGTCAACAGAAAGGGCCTAATTCTTCTCCATGGCAATGCCCAACTGCATGTCATACAACTAACTCTTAAGAAGTTAAATGAATTGGGCTACAAAGTTTTGCCTCATCCACCATATACACCTGATTGCTCACCAACCGACTACCACTTCTTCGACCATCTTGATACTTTTTGCCGGGAAAACACTTCCACAACCAGCAGGATGTAGAAAATGCTATCCAACCGTTCGTTGAATCCCGAAGTATGGATTTTTATGATACAGGAATAAACAAACATTTCTCGTTGGCAAAAATGTGTTGATTGTGGTGGTTCCTATTTTGATTAATGAAGATGTCTTTGAGCCTAGTTATGATTTAAAATTCATGGTCTGAAACCGCAGTTACTTTTGCACCAACCTAATAAAGGTGACAAGAAACAGTGGTTACTTATGGAATGAACACACAGGTAGAGAGAAAGATTACTTATTTTCTAATCTGGGTTTATCTTCCTTACAAGCCCCTTCCCAGTATGGAAATAGGGTTGGAGGTTGTGGCTAAAATATGGTCCAATCCAGTAACATTAATCAGAGGCAACAGTATAAAGCTTTTAAGTAATGCTCGTTTTAAAAATGTAAAGTACCCTGATTCTCATTCTTCTTCTCCATGTTCCTCACTAAGGTGGCATCTGGGTGAGGTGGAGGAGGGTGGAGTGGGTGCGAGTAGATGGGATTCCTGGATCCACCTGGTGACTTCCAGAGCCTTTTTGGCTCTGCCCTGAGCAGCTGCTCTGTCCTGGTGCCTGGACTGGAGATTACTGAGGGATGACCTTCTTTCCTGGAGTTGCTGCTCAAAACTCTTGCTGGTATAATAGAACTCATGTTTCACTTGTTTTGCTCTGTCATCCCTAGTAGTGCTCATGGCAGGCTCCATTGTACTTTGGCTCTTGTACTTTGCCTACCTCTGGGTCTGTTCCATATCCATCCAGCTTATAGTCGAGTGGTCTCGTCCCCTGTAGTCCTTGTAGTGGTGTCACCTTACCCCTTATCAGACACTGGTTTCCCTCAACCCATCCCACTCTGTCTCCATATGCTCACTTCCATCCCACCCCCACCCAGGCAGTATATTCTGGGTTTCGTGGAAACCAAACAAAAGTCAGGGCCACAAACTCAGCCTTTGTTCTGCTTGACTTTGCTGTAGCAGTTTATTTTGGTATGGCTGACCTGGGGTTGGTGTGATGTGGTCTGCCAGGCAGTTTTTCCTCAGAATCCTAGTCTCTGTGTTTCTTTCACCCTATGAGCACACCTTCCAAGATGGGAGGTTGGGACACATTTACCTCACCTACTTCCTCTTCCTGACTCTGGCTCTCCTCTTTTCCCATTCTCCTCTGTGCCAGGCCTCCCCCTTTTACTCTTCCTGTTAGATCAGAACTTCCCTTCAATATAAAACTCGATGATCAAGTACTGTTGGCTTCAGTATGTTTTCTGAAGTTAAAGAGATTTAGAAAACTATGTTTTCTCTGGGTAAAGCCTAGGATTCCTGTTGCAAAACCATGTTCCTCTCTTCCCTCTCCCCTACTCTTCTTGCTTTCTGTTGTGACAGAAGCCTTGCAAGGTCCACAGATTCTTTTGATAGATCAAGGGGTGGTCATATTCAGTACAATAATAGTTGAAAAATATTTTCTTCATTAAATCTGTGAGAATTAAAGAGACTTTGGAAAATGGCAGACCTTAAAGTAATTATGATTATATTGAATTGAAGATTCTTATGAACCTCATAACCTAAAAAGAATTGCAAACAATAAACTGGTAGCTGGTTTAACTCTGAAGGAAAGTTTTAAAGTACACAGTATGATGACTGGCCGTATTGATTTTTTTGAGTTCCCTCAGGGACAAATAACAGTTGCCATCAGGAAAAATAGAGATTAGATTGGTTCTGGAGCAGTCATATGGTACTAGTGATTCCAAAACTTAAGGGTTAAAAAAAGAATTTAAATATTAATATGGTATTTATGAAACTGTCTCAGTAATCACGGGGTTTTTCTGATTTTAAATTAACTAAAAACCATTTTTCTTTCAATCCTTGTTTTCTTTTTTGCTCACATTAACTTGATGTTGTCAGCCTAAGAAATGTCCAAGCCTATAGAGAATTTTTATAGGAGTTTATTTGAGCCAAACTGATGACATATGCCTAGCAGCTAGATCTCAAATGCTCTGGAGAATAACAGTTTTACAGCTTCTTTTATGCATTTGAAATTAAGATTGGAGAAAGCAAGGTAGGAATTGGGTTACAGAATAGTTACCAAGATTATGTGCTCTCTTGAGGCTTAATAACTTCTTTGAGAGGTATTGCTTTTGGTATTTCAAAGGTTTGTTAACCTAGATACAAAAGAACAATGGATAGGGCTGGCTTAAATCCTTTGACAAAATAAGTTATAGACCTGGAGCATGGATACCCACCATGACCTGTCCACTTAAGAATTTATGACCAGATCATCCTGTGAGGTTACTTTTCATGGAGCCCACCCCGTTTTTTGTCCATATTGTAGAAAGTTAGGCGTCTACGTGTGCATGTACACGTATGTGAGAAGTTGGGGAAGTTGGGGAGAGGGAGGGAGGAAAAGGTGAGTTGTTTAGCTTCATATTAAACATTGCATTTTAGTTTATAAAATTGCACTGAATTTGGAGGTTATTATCGTTTCCTTTTTTACAAAGGTACAAGATTAATCCAAAGTGCATTTGTATTGTGATTTGCTTTAGGAGGCCATAGGCAGACTGACAGTGTGGAGCTCTTTGCATCCTTAAAGATCATATTTGAATTTTTAAAAGATTTTTATTAAATTATAGCCAACATACATTATTATATTAGTTTCAGGTGTACACCATAGTTATTTGACATTTAAATACCTAAAGAAGTGATCACCATAATAAGCTTATCAACAATCTGACACCGTACCATGCTATCAGAATATTTTGGACAGTATTCCTTATCCTGTACATTACATGATTTATTTGTTTTGTATTTGGAAATTCGAACCTTTTACTCCCCTTCACCTTTCTTTCTCTTTAAATTTTCGCAATTATAGTTGACAATCAACATTAATTTTTTATTAATTTCAGGTATACAGCACAGTGGTTAGACATTTATATAATTTAAAAAGTGATCCCCCTGACTAGTCTAGTATCTACCTGGCACTAATATGATTATTATCATAGTATTGACTATATTCCCTACACTTTACTTACATCCCCATGACTGTTCTGTAACTACCAGTTTGTACTTCTTAACCCCTTCACTTTTTTTACCCTCTCTCTAAATCTGCTTCCACCTATCACCCTGGTAAATCTAGTACCCATCTAATACCATATGTAGTTACTACAATGTTATTGACTATATTCCTTATGCTATACCCTACATTAGCAGTCCCCAACCTTTTTAGTACCACGGATTGGTTTCATGAAAGACAAGTTTTCCATGGATGGGCGTGGGGTGGGAGAAGGGGGCTGGGGGTGGTTTCAGGATGATTCAAGTGCATTACATTTATTGCACACTTTGTTTTTATTATTATTACATTGTAATACATAATGAAATAATTATACAACTCACTTGCCACTATAAAGCCTGCCCTCAGATGCAGCTAAATTGTCACTTGCCACTCACTGATAGGGTTTTGATATGAGTCTGCAAGCAATCGATTTATTATGGTCTCTGTGCAGTCAGACCTCTCTGCTAATGTTAATCTGCATTTACAATGGCTCCCCAGCACTAGCATCACTACCTCAGCTCCACCTCCGATTATCAGGCATAGATTCTCTTGAGGAGCTCACAGTCTAGATCCCTTGCATGCACAGTTCACAATAGGATTCATGCTCCTATGAGAATCTAATGCCACTGCTGATCTGACAGGAGATGAGCTCAGGCAGTAATTCGAGCAATGCAGAACGGCTGTAAATACAGATGAAGCTTTGCTCACTGGCCCATGGCTCACCTCCTGTTGTGCAACCTGGTTCCTAAGGGCCAAGGACTGGTACTGGTCCAGGCCTCAGAGTTGGGGACCACTGCCCTATATTTCCATGACTACTGTGTAACAACCAATTTGTACTTTATTTTTTTGAAAATATAGAAAAGTCTAAAGTTTATTATAGAAAAGTTAAAAGTCGAAGTATACTCCGAGAAGTAGAGTGGGGGGACCAAAGGGAAGTGGCAATATGTACTTCTTAATCTCTTCCCCTTTTTCACTGACCCCCAAACCGCCTTCCATCTGGCAACCATAAAAATTTCTCTGAATATATGAATTTGTTGGTGTTTTGTTTGTTTATTTTGTTCTTTGGATTCCATATATAAGCAAAAGGACATTGCATCTGTCTTTGTCTGACACTGTATTCAGCCCAGTACCTTCCAGGTCCATCCATGTCACTGCAGATGGCAAGATCCATTCTCTTCCATGGCCTAGCAATATTTCAGTGTGTGTGTGTGTGTGTGTGTGTGTGTGCGCGCGCGCGCACGCGTGCATACCACCTACTCTTTATGCATTCATCCATCGATGGACAGCCAGGCTGCTTCCATATCTTCATCAGTGTAAACAATGCTGCAGTGAACATGAGGGTGCACACTTCCCCTCAAAGTAGCATTTTGGGTTTTTTTGGATAAATACCCAGAAGTAGGGTTACTATTTCTTTTTATAGCCTTTGTTTTAAAGTCCATTTTATCTGATATAAATATTGCTACCCCAATTATTTTATTTTTCATTTTCACCTTCATGAAATACCTTTTTTCCATTCCTTCACTTTCAGTCTCTGTGTGTCTTTTGATCTGAAATGAGTATTTTGTAAACAGCATATATAAAGATCTTGGTTTTGTATCCATTTACCCACCCTATCTTTTTTTTTTGGAGCGGGGATAGTTCCCTGACTGGGAATCGAACCCAGGCCATGGCATTGAGAGCACCAAAGCCTAGCCATTACATCACCAGGGAACACCCTGAACTACCCTGTCTTTTGACCAGAGCATTTAATTCATTTACATGTGAAGTAATTGATGAAACGTAGTTATTGCTATTTTTTATATATATTTTTTATCTTTTTTTCTTCTTCTTTAGGAAGTCCCCTTAACATTTCTTGTAATACTAGTTTGGTACTGATGAGCTCCTTTAGCTTTTTCTTATCTGTGAAACTCTTAATCTGTCCTGCAATTCTAATGATAGCTTTACTGGATAGAATAATCTTGGTTGTAGGTCCTTGCTTTTCATCACTTTGAATATTTCATGCCAATCCCTCTGGCCTGCAAAGTTTCTGTTGAGAAATTGACTAACAGTCTATGGGTGCTGCCCATAACAGTAGATAACTGTTTTTCTTTTGCTGCTTTTAAGATTCTCTCTGTCCTTAATCTTTGAAATTTTAATTATGATTTGTCTTGGTGTGGGCCTTTTTAGGTCCATTTTATTTGAGAGTCTCTGTGCTTCCTAGGCTTGTATAGCCATTTTCTTCACGAGGTCAGGGAAGTTTTCAGTCATTTCTCCCAATAGGTTTTCATTTTTTTGCTCTTTTTTTCTTCCTTCTTGTACCTCTAAAATGTAAATATTGGTACACTTGATGTTGTCCCAGAGGTTCCTTAAACTATCCTCATTTTTTAAAATTCTTTCTTTTTGCTGTTCTGATTGGATGTTTTCTGCTACCTTGTATTCTAAATCACTGATTCCGCCCCTGTGCATCATCTAATTTATTGATTCCCTCTAATGTATTCTTTATTTTAGTTATTGTGTTCTTTATTTCTTACTGGCTCTTTTTTATGTTTCCTGTCTCTTTGTTGAAGTTCTCCCTGAGATCATTGAGCTTCCTCATAGCCAGTGTTTTGAATGCTCTATCTGGTAGATTGCTTGTCTCCATTTTGTTTAGTTCTTTTCCTTTTGTTCCATTCTTTTTTGGGGGGGACATGTTTCTTTGTCTTCCCATGTTGGCTGCCTCCCTGTGTTTGTTTCTGTGTATAAGGGAGGGCTGCTATGCATCTCAGTCTTAGTATAGTGACCTTATATAGTATGTGTCCTGTGAGGCCCAATGGTGTAGTTTCCCTGGTCACCAGAGCTAGGTGCCCCACGTATGTCTCTTGTGTGGGTTGTGTGTGCCCTTCTGTTTTAGTTGAACGTTGGTTGCTATTTGCATGTTAATAGCAGGGATTGACCCTCAGGCTGATTGGTTGTGAGGTTTGGATGTTAATACTGTGAACGAGCTATGGTACAGGGGCTAACCCTATAGAGTCGGGTTTGTTTTAGCAGAGCTCTGATACATGCTTAGCCTGCCCTTAGGGTGTGTCATCCTTCGAAGCAGTTGGGTGATGCCCCACCCAGCTTGGTCCATAGCTGGCCACCTGGCATGCCAGGCCCAGGACCTCTGGGAGGGGACCCCACCAAGTTCAGCTGCAGCCTGTGTCCTGGCTGGGGCCACCTGGCATGAGCCTAAAGCAAGCCACAGATAGCCGCCACCCACACTGGGCTTGGAGGTGCCTCAAGAGTCCAAGCCGCGAACCACAGCTGGCCGTCACTGGTGGCAGGCTTAGGGCTTTTCAGCCAGAGGTATGGGACATGCCGAAGCCAGGTGCTGTTTGTTTGAGTTTTGTGAACCTTTGAGAGATTTTAGAAAAATCTGCAGCATTAGCCAAGACAGCCTATTTGTATGGAAATACCACTGGGAGCAGTATGGATAGGTCTGCAATATGGTGGGCAGGATCTGAGGGTGTTACCAGGGCAGGGTGAACCAACTGTGGTAGCCAGGTTGATGGAGTCTCAGATATGGTGTTTACCTGAGTCTGGTGGGAGAAGGGAGGGTTAAAAAAAGAAATAATGGCTTTTGCCAGCTCCGTTGGGATAAGGCTGCCCCTTCATGCTTCCCCTTGAAGCTAGACAACTCAGTTCTTCCCTGTATGTCTCTGGTGCCTTTTGAGCTGCTGCCTCAGTGGTGGACCTCAGAGTGTTGTGAGTCCCACAGTGAGTAAGGTCATACACAGTCCCTTTACAAGGAGTGCCTGGGACTGCAGCCATCCTCATCTCACTCAGCCACAGTCTGCTGGCTTTCAAACCCAGAGGTTGTTGGGCTTCTCTCCCCAGCAGTGGTTTCCTAGGTTTGGAAGCCTAATGTGGGATACTTTACATTCCTCTCTGTGTTTTGAATCCCTTTTTAAGGTAGTTTCTCTTATATGTTATTGTCCTTTATCCCAGTCTTGTGAATCTGTCCAAATATTTTTAAGCCTACACTCATGTGTTTGCAGCCACTCTTTCCTGTGGCTATGCTCTGGAGGGAAGATGACTTATTCCTTGTGCAGACTCTCTCTCTCTCTCTCTCTCTCTTCCAGCCTTCTGTGGACTGTTGGCTCCCTCTAGTTTGTTGAATAAACTGGAACAATTTACAAGTTTTAAGTTCTGAACCTGGTGAAAATGAAAATTAACCAGTAGGGATTTTGGGATAATATTCATTCATTTGTTCATTTAGTAAATATTTGATAACAAGATGGCCAGCACTGTGCTGGGTTGTCAGCTTAGAAACACAGGTCACATAGTTCTGTTCTTTGGGAGCTCACCATTCAGTCAGAGAGTCAGGTAAGTAAATAGCTACAATAAAGAAGTTAATGTAGAGAAGGGTGATTATATATAGTGCGAACTATGATGCTTTAAAAAGTAAAGGTATAATTAAAATGGTTAAGATGGTAAATTTTATATTATCTGTTTTTCCTATAATTAAAAATAAGTGAAGGTAGGTGCTTTTACTACTTAGGCCAGTACAACAGACATTAGTTACTCAATCAGGGCAGTTCTGGGCAAACCAGATGAATGGACAGGCTGTACTTGAAAGATGAAAGGAAGCCAGGAGGCGGAACAGGGAGAATGACTGGGTGGGGAAAGTACACCATGCCTTCCTTTCCTCATCTCTAAAATGGGGATTATTATAGCACCTAATTCATAGCAGTTGTTACGAAGATTCAGAAAGTTCATTCAGGCTCCTGGAATACTGCCTAAGAGTTCAGTATTTTTTAAAAAATCTCTTTACCCATTTTTCATTAGTCATCTGTGGTTTTTCTTTGTTGTAGATCTTCGTATTTTTTGTGTATTTTTTACACAGTAGCCTTTCAACAGATGTTTGTGGTTTAATCTTTTAGACCTAATCATACCCTTGTCAGTGAAAATCACTCATTTCTCCAGCACACCACATGTCAGAATGCACAAACATTCAGAAGCTACCTCACTTCCAGCTTTTTCTCATTCCCTCTAAAAATTCTGAATATTCTCTGGTTCCTGTCCTCCCAATATTTTGGTTGTGTGGACGAAAAAGGGGCCACATACTAAACCTGAGAAGATCAGGTAACCCCTGTATGGTAGGCCTTACAAACTCAGAGACTGAAAGTATCTACATATGAGGTCAGACAGTTAATTTTGTGAACTCATCCTAGAAAAAGTGCTACATACTGCTCATTGCTGAGTATCACTATGGTCACCTTCAAAGTACAACCCTTGGGAGGCTATGCGCTGATGCCAGCATCTAGTCCACCCTTCAAAGGAATTTTGGAACTCTTTTTTCTGGAATGGCCTTCAGAGCTGTCATTATCCCCAAAATCTGACAATTAAGTTTGCGAACTTGCCACCATGTGTTATGTTGCCAAGGTTATGACACCTTACTGAGTTGTTTGTACAGTGCTGCCAACATAAGCACACGTTGTCACATCTTAAGCCTGTAGTTTCTTTGACAAAGGCCAATCTTTAGTTTAAGTGAGTTTGTCTATTGTCTTTTTGCATCTAAGATTACATACCTTTGAAATGTGAGAGTAATCTGTTTTAAATCCCTCAGGGCATAGCTACTACACCTAAACAGAAGACCACAGAACCCCTCATTGTTATCTTATTACCTAAATACCATCTCTGTGTACTGTAAATGTTGATTATTAACTATCCTGTACTCACCAGTGTGAAAGAGGTATGTATCTTTCCTTTGTATCCAATCCCAGAGATTTCCCCACTTTGCTTTCTCCTACCCCCTTAATCTATCACCAGTGGATTTCATGTAACACTCCTTATGTTTTCTTCATTCTAATGTATAAAATAAGATATAAATCTGCCATTCTCCAGAACATTTTCTCAATCCATTGAGATTTCATTTCCTGGCAGTTGTCATCATTTTGGCTCAAATAAACTCATAAAAATTCTGTACAGGTTTGAATTTTTCTTACACCAGCAGTTTCCATCTTACCATAACAGGCAGTTACTGCAAGCAGCTCTTTTTAAAGGCATGAGTTCATTTTTTAATTTATAGAAATAATTTCTTTACTGTCTCTCCAACCCAGCTTTTAAAATAAGGTGGCAGAATAAAGACATAATTAAATAACTGTGCTCCCACTGTCATCTAGTATACCTTTCAAGAGTTGACTTTGAAGTGTTTGAACCCTGTTTTGGAGATAATGTAACAAAGATGAAGGATTAGAGAAAAGATCAGTTTGGGAGAAACCAAGATACAGTGAAATTGATTCATTGAATCAGAGGCCCAGGCACACGTTTTCTTGGGGTAACTGTGGACGGATTACTGCTGGATTCTAAGAGAATAAATTTGCTAAAAGCAAGAGTTCAGATTTCATCGACAATACTCTTACCCTGTGTCTTAGGCCTTGCCTTAGTATTTATAGTTCTGGTCCCAAGAACTATGGTGTAAGCCATCCTTCTTGCGTGGTTGTGACTCTGATTTGCTTTTCCTGGTTCCATTTATCACTGGAAGTGGTGAGAATCTTGTGTGTTGGGATCTCCATGTGACTGCCTTAGGCTACTTTGACTTTGCTTATTTTACTTTAATTCAGCATGTGTTCAAATATTTGTTGGGTTCTTGACTCTGCATCAGGCCCTGTTCTAAGGAGGGGATAACATTAGTAAACAAAGTAAGATCTTTAGCCCTGTGGTGCCTGTATTCTGATTATAAACAATAATCGTGTGTGTGTGTGTGTGTGTGTGTGTGTGTGTGTATGATTATAAACAATAATAAAAGGTAAGTAAAGAATATGTTAGGTGCTTAGCACTGTAGAAGAAAACACAGAGCAGGGCAAAATGACTGGAAATGCGGGTATGGGATGGGGGAAGATGAAGTTTCCACTTTTTAAAAACAGATGGCCAGGGTAGTCCTCACTGAGATAATATTTTAATTAAGATTGGAAGGGTGAGGGTGTCAGTTATGGGCTTTCTTGATGCAAAGGCCCTATAACAGGAATGTCCTCGGTGTTTAGCAAGTAGGCAGCCAGTGTGGCTGGGAAGAGAATGCTAGAAGATGAGGTCAGGGGATGTCACCGGATATGATGGTGTTAGAAACTATTATGAAGATCGTGGCTTTTACTCTGGTAAAACAGAAGACACTGCAGTGTTGAGCACAGGAGTGATGAGATTTAACTTGTTTAAATATTATCAACTGACTGTTGTTTGTGAGTCAGCTAGGTGCAGGATGGAGATGAGTGAGGACAGATGCCGGAGGACCAGATAGGAGGCCATCGCAAGAGGAGAGGTGATGATGGTTTTGACTAGGATGATAGTGACAGAGGTAGTGAGAGGCGGTAGGGTACCTCACATGGGTACCTATACTTTCATAATTCAAATTTAGTGCTTTCTAGTCAAGTATAGTCATTAAACAGCACTTTAGCCCTGTACATTTCTAATATTGGTA
The DNA here is from genome assembly GCA_004026885.1 of Lyroderma lyra. Taxonomy (NCBI): domain Eukaryota; kingdom Metazoa; phylum Chordata; class Mammalia; order Chiroptera; family Megadermatidae; genus Lyroderma; species Lyroderma lyra. Next base: position 95,352 of record PVJL010005789.1, read on the forward strand.
TGATGGTGTCCTCCTCTTATTAAGCATGCATATGTATAGCATTTGTTTGTATAAATGTTTGGGACTACAAAACTGATGTCTCTTGAATTTAATCTAGTTTGTTTGTTTGTTTTTGTTTGTTTTTGTTTTGGAATTTAATCTAGTTTTAATACTAGAAAGAATGTAGCCATTCTTTAACCCCATTTATGTAATAAAGAGAAAATGTATATCTTTTTATCTTAAAAGTAATAATTCCTTAAAAAGCAAATAGGTATTTATAATGTGCAAAGCAAAATTATTCCACCCTACCCCATGGCAGTCACTATTAAAATTTGTTACCCATCCTTAATGAGTCAATTAAAATATTCCTCAATTTGGAGGATTTCAGAAGTTTAGTACAAAAATGGCAGTCATTTGTAGTATAAGTACCTCTGAACTTGAGAGCTAAGCAAAAATATTCCTGAGGCCAACTAAAATCATGTGAAATTCAGCCAAGAATAGTGAGCTCAGAGTATAGCCTGCCCTGGCTGGGGGCCAAGTGCTGATGGCTTGGAAAAGGAAACTGATAGCAACGGAGGGAATTTTCACCTGATGTAGCATTTAATACTTAGCATTCCAGTGAGTTACTTCTGTTTGATTGTTTTGATATTGTCATACATTGTTAATATGTATATGAATAAGTCTGGCTAAGAAGTTTTAGTGAACTCTTCAGTCATAGATGGGTGGCACAGAGCCCCCTGCCACTGTGCCAGGCCTCTGCCACACCAGTGCCTCACAGTAAAAATACAAGAGAGGGCAGATATTGAAGGAGAATTAATAGTTTAGAATTTCACTTGAAATCTTGAATTCTTAAATAAGTGAGGGAATAAGAACCAAGTTTACCTTTAGAACATAAATTCTTCAACAGTAAGACCTAGCTCTTTATCTTCATGTATAACTTGTGGCAGCATTTGCACAGTAGAGGGAAGATGGTTTGGAGTGAGATTGTCTGGTCAAAGTTTCAGCTTCCCTTCCTATTATCTGTGGGGCTTAAACAAGTTAACGCCCCCCCTCAAGCATCCCATTCCTTTTCTGTAAAACAGGGTTTGTTTGTTTTTTTCATACCTATTTACTAAAGATACTGTAAGGATCATACTAGGCTACGTACACAGAATTACAGGAAGCATTGTCTGCTGTGAAAGGTTCCTTCCTCTTTCTCCACTGGCTCAAACCATTCATTTTGATTGATGATTAACATCATAGATGTTTATAGTTTATTTTTGTGTAATGAAATATATTATTTTTCATAATTTATGTGATTAATGGGGCAACATTTATAAAATGAAACAAACCTAACATTTTTATTTCAGTTAATTTTTGTTTACAATTTGGTGTTTACAAATTCTTCTCTTCAGTGCCTCATGTCACATTACTAAAGACAATAATAACCAAAAGGCAGAGATTAATTTCCATTTCTTGTGGATGAAGAAGAGGAGGCAAGATAAGATGACTGACCTAATAGAGCACTTCATGTGCCACAGATTCCACTTAGTTGCTTTACTCTGCACATCATGTTTAAAGGAATGGAATTTTGTTAACTTGAGGATTTGTAGCATCTTAAAAGGGCCATAGAGGGAGGTTCCCTGGTGGTGTAGTGGCTAGGCTTTGGCGCTCTCAACGCCACGGCCTGGGTTCGATTCCCAGCCAGGGAACCACCAAAAAAGAAATAAATAATAAATAAAAAAGTCCATGGAAACTGATTGACCAGCATTTTAAAAATAGGATTAAAGCTAAAGATTGAGGAGCAGGATAAATCCTTATGGGGTTTAGGCCTCTTCCAAAGACATCCTTCTGTGAAAAGTGGAATATGACTGTTTATAACTGATCCATTTTGATGGTTTTAAATTGTACATTGTTTCCTTGTATATGAAATGAGAAGTTTAACTACATTATTTTTCAGGTGTTCCTCAGTTTAAAATTGAAATTCCGAGATCCAAATTTTTAGTTTTAAGTTATGGAGAAGACAGTCTTGGAAAATCTCTGAGATTAGTAGATAAGTGATACTGTACATGTGGGAAGTCCCTCTAGCTGTTCTGCCTACCTCATAAAATGAGGAAGTTAATAGAAGGAAGTCACTGAAGCACACCAAGTAGATAGTGTAGTTTTCTCCTAGCCTTCCTTGGTCTCTAAAACATTCACTTTGTCTATAGTAGATTTAGGAGCACAGATGGTTACTGGTATTAATTAAATATCTAAAAGAATTTGAGCCTCTTGGAAATTGATGCAGTATACCCATAAATTTATTTTAATATTATCTTTATGAAATATACATGAAAAGAGAATGTTAATGTAAATTGTATTTACATTTCCTAATTTAATGTGATTTGGAGAAAGACTCTTAAGTGATTAAAGATTTCAAGTTCCTCATTGCAAAATACTCTAGTTTTATTTTTCTATATTTATCTTTAATGTTTATAGTCAATAATAATTAATAAAGGCACATGTAAGGGAACTGTTAAGTACCATACAAGTGTTATACTCCACGTAGATGATAATCATCAATGTAATAGCTTTTTACACAAAACTGTGCTGCATGTGGTGAAGAATTAGAAGACTTAGATACGCAGCAGATCAATTTGAAACAATTCTAATTGGAAAGTACCTTTGTCATTTTGGCCAAGGGATAATTGGGCCCCTTTCGTCAGCAGCACTTCTCTTTTAGTTCTATCATGTATGTATATATTTTTTTCTTTTTTTTCAGTTAATCACATGTATTACATTCTTACAAAAAATAGGGAAAGTACAAAAAGTTTATGAAACAGGAGGTAAGAAATCACCCATGATCCCACCATCTTGGAGCAACCACTATTAACAGGTTTCCTTTAACTCTTTTTTCCTCTAAATTTAGCATAATTGAGATTGTTTTGTATGTGCAATCTTTTAAACCTTACATTCACCTGACATGATGTCCCTTGCACACTGAAGGTGTTGGGGGAAATACGGAGGGTCAGTCACATGTGTATTTGAGCTACTTACTGAATCAACCTGGAAGTGTCTGCCTTCTAGTTCTTCTGTTTAAATCAGACCCTTTTTGTTTAAGTCAGTTTATTGGGTATTCTGGTATTTGTAGCCCAAGTCATCCATTTATTAATTCTTCCCATATATGATTTCTTTCTTTTATAATGTGAAAGTGTAATAAATTTTGACAAGTGGAACTTTTGGGTCAAAGATTTTGCACTTTAAGTTTTTGACCTCTGAGGATTTCCTTTATTTTTTTGTTAACTCATGAGACTTTAAAACTTTTTATTTATTTCAATGAATTTTTTGGTGTTTTAAACTGGTACAGTTTCCTTTTTTCTTCTTGTTTTAAAAAATGTTTGGTTTACTACAGTGCCTGTAATATTCTTTCTTTCTTTATACTTGGACTGTCCAGAAAGTATACAGCTGCAAATTGTTCTTGTTTTATATTGACAATGGCTGGATTTTTTCTGGACAGCCCTCGTATACACTTTTTATTTTTAACAACTACTCTATGCCTGATACTTTTGCACACATTACCTCATTTAATAACCCAGGAGGTGAGTGGTGTTTCACTCTTTTCACCCAATTTGTGAGTGCCCTTCTGTTATAGGAGGGTTTTTTACCTATTAGTATTTACTGAATGTTTGGTCTTACCCTTGGCATCTTGTGTTAGGTTTTCAAATTGTTTACCTTTTTTTTTGAGCTTTTTCTTGCCTTACTTATCAAGTTTTTCTTTAAATATTTCTCTGTGATTTGGAAGTTATATGTCTAATTTTTGCTTTAATTGTGGGGACATTTAAAATTTGAACTTACTCATCATTGGAACAGAGGCCATGGAGTTCCCCTAAAGTATGTAAATGCTTCATTCAGCACATTCTCTCCTTCCTTCCCTTTACTACCTAAATTTTGTTGGAGTTATTAGAAATGTTTGTTCATATTTTTTTCATTTTGCTTCTTCAAGCATCTTTGTTGAATATTTGCATCATGATTTCAGCACCATTAGCATACATGATTTAGATCACTCTAGTTTTATTAGCTTTATTGCTCACTGCTCTTTTATACTTGTATATAGTTATACTTTCATATATCTTCTACTTTGTTGAGTTCTTTATTCTACAATAATTTACTTTTCAATTGATCATGTATCTCCTCTTAAGAATTTTTTAAAAAAGATATGTAGAAGGTACATTTTTGTCCTTCTATGTCTATTGATAAATTTTTTCTGCTTTGTAATAATGATAATTACAGTATTGATAATTTAGTTAAGTTTAAGATTCTTAGGCCACAATCTTTTCCCTTCAGAGTCTTATAAATCTTATTCCATTGTCTTTTAACAATTAGTATGGCAGGTGAGAAGACTGATATCCATCTCATTCATATAACTTTAATTTTTTAAATCTTGGTAGAGGTTCATGTGTCTACTTAATTTTTCCTTCCTGACATTCAGAAATTCTGGTATGTGTGGATCTTTTATGTTAATTCGGCCAAGCTCTGAGTGAATAATTTCATTTTTTAAAAACTCCCTTTAACCGTGCTTTGTTGTCTATACTCACTTTTTTGCCTAAATTTGTGAGGGAAAAATTAGGATGCGCATTATATGTGAGTAGTGCTAATTCTGCATCTACATAAATGTTTTAAATGTTTTTATTTATGCTTATGAGTTGAAAGTGTAACTCTAGATCAGTAATGATATTCGTATGCAAAATAATACCCTGGAATACAATAATTTGTTTTAATAATATAAAAAAATTTATACATAAAAATTCTTATACCTTGCATATCTGTTCGTGTTTTATAATTAGGTTACATAAAATTTCTTGTACCATAATATGTTAAATAATAAATGCTAAAGTTTCTTTATATTAATAATACAAAAAAAGTACCTAAATATTAACAAATAAAAATTTGAATTAAAAAATTAAAATGAAAGACTTTTTTCCCTGTAAGTTTGAGCCAAAAACATGGGTGTGCATTATATGCGGGAACACATTATACATGGCATAATATGGTAAGTTCTTTTCCATGCATTATTTACTTAATTATTATTCTTCCTTATTGTCCCTTCCTTCTGTTTCATTTTCTCTTGCTGAAATTTGTATTATACATGTATTTTGATTTTTTGGATCTATTGTTCAGGATTTATCTTTTTCACTGATAATTTTCAGTTTTTCATTATTTTCCTGTGAGTTCTAGGAGATTTCACTGAGCATGTCTTCTCAGGCACCTGTTTTCTGCAGTAGCCAGTCTGCCATTCTATTCCTAAAGCCACCAGTTTCACTTTTTACCTTCACATACTATTTCCTGTTGCTCCCCTTTTACCTTTCATTGTAGTGATATTTATATCAGTGACTCACTATAATTTTGAAACTCACTGAGAATGTGAATTTAAAAATTTGTAAACTTTTCTTGTTTCTTACAGTTACCCTAATTATTCAGATTATTCTACTTCTCTTAAAATATCTGAGTCTTGAGTACTGTCTAGTTTGCTAGCTTTCCTGCTTGCTCGTCTGCTAAGTGAGGTCTAGTTTGTTCAGTATTGGGAACTGAAATGTGCTTTGTCAGAGATTGTGTGTGTCATTGTTCAGTTCTTTTCATCACAGGCATAAATAGGGAAAAAGTTAGATGTATGGTGCTTTCTCATCAGCAGCTTAGCGTTCTAATCGTTTGTGTGGAGTAGAGATGGAGCTGCAGGCAGTGGGAGACAGTTGAGGGTAGAGTTCCCCTTTATTGTGCAACAAGTCTCCCTTTTGTGTTGCCTTGGCAGCTCTGAGCTTACTGGAGTAGTTTTCCTTCTCCTTGAATAGCTGGCTGACCTGCCATCCAGGCAGAATGAAGCTCCAACACAGCTTTGTCCAGCACTGTCTTACTTGTAGCCTCTGCTCCTATCCAGGAGCTGTCTGCAGGCTCAGAAGATGGGATCTTGTTGATTAAGAGTTTAAAGTTTGAGGCTGATAGCCATTGTGTTCCAATCCTGGCTTTGCTACTTACTAGCTGTGTCACGTTGGGCATCTTGTTTAACCCTCTGAACACCAGTTTGCCTGTGTATAATAATATTGAAATTTGTTAACAGCTTAAGGACTTAATAGGGTATCTGGCTCTCAACAACTAATGAATGACAGAATGGCAGCAGTTTTATTGTCAATGTTTTGGGAACTGGCTACTGATTGAGCTCCCCTTCATTCACTGCACACTATACTCTTTTCTAAACCATCTCTTGCTCACTCTACTCAAGGGTTCAGGATTGTGGATGGAGCTCTTGTTAAGTGGCCAGATGGTGGTAAGGAATTTTCTCTGTTGAGTTAGTTGGGTCATTTTTAGTAAGAAATATGAGGAAAAGGGAGTGGTCATATGCTTCATCTTGGTTCCAGGTACTCACATGTAATTCTTTAAACCACTGAAATTTACCTCAATAAATGGTGTGAGGTAAGGATCCACTTTTTGAGAACTAACTAATATGGCAGCATCTTCAATTGTGTAATTCACATTTCCCTCATTATTTGTAGTAACTTGTTAGTGTGCTAATTAGCTTAGATGCTTTTAGTCCTGTTCCATCAGTCAGTCTGTTTAATCTAGTACAGTCCCCTGATATTTGATCTTTCTTCGGTGGTAAAAACAGTTGTTAACAGGAGATTTGGAGACAGGCTGCCTGGGTTTGAATTCTGGCTACCATAATGCCAGAGGCTAAGTAACCTCTCTGTACCTCAGTTTTATCATCTTAAAAATGGACATGGTGATAGTGCCAATCTATAGGACCGATGTAAAGATTAAACCAAATAATTCTCATCAAGTAATTAAAACTGAGCTTGGCTTAGTGTAAGTGCTCAATAAATGTTAGTTATTATAATAATATTATTACATCTTAAATTTTCTTGCCCTATGTAACAGAGACTTTTTTTTTTTTTTAATTCATTTTTATTGTTAGACTTATTGGGATGACATCTGTTAGCAAGGATTACATAGGTTTCAGGCATACAATTCTACAGTGCATTGTCAACTTGTTGTATAATAAGTTCACCACCTAATGTGACTTCTCTTTCCCTCACCTTATATTTAGCTTCCCCCCGTCCTGTCCCACCCCTCCCCTTTCTCCCCTCCCTAACCCACTTGTCCCCAAATAAACATTAAACTATTGATTGTGTCCATGGGTTGTTTGTTCATTTCTTTTTTTCTTTGCTTTCAGTTTTATATTCCGCATATGAGTGAAATCATGCAGTTCTTTGTTTTTTCTGTCTGGCTTATTTCACTTAGCATGATGATCTCCAAGTCCATCCATTTTGTCACAAATGGCAATATTTCATCTTTTCTTACAGCTGAGTAATATTC
>PVJL010005790.1:0-76720 GCA_004026885.1 Lyroderma lyra
ACGCCATTTTTATCAACCTGTATAGAGTAGTCAGAATTTTTATACATATTAGAGTGCAGTATATAAATTATGTATTTAGTATTTGATAACATTTTGTTAGATTCTCCAGGAGAGACCCTATTGAAGTCATTAGCTGCTCTTTAGAAACCTAGTTTATCAGAAATTGTAGCAACTAGTGAGACTGCTTTAATTAATGGACATTAAATTTCTATGCATTTGTTCACCAGGGATCAGTCACTATGTATCCCTAATAGACAGGTATGTTAAAAAAATTTAATGTTATTTTTTTCCTTCCTCCTTCTCTTTCTTCTCTGTCCTCCATTTTCTGTTCCATGTGTCCTCTCTGTTCTTTTCTTTCTCCTCGCCCCTTGCCACTCACACCTCTCTCCTCTTCTTTCTTTTTCTCCGCTTTTATCTCTTCCTGTCCATTTCTCTTAAATCATTATTTGTATTTTTAGGGACAAACATTAAATTAAAATAACAATGTTTGCATGAATAATCTGTGTAAAAGATAAAAAATATCCTTGAGACCTAATGATTATGAAATACTAAGAGGCAATTCAAAGACTAAAAATTTAAAGCAATAACTTCTCTAATAAAAATAAATTTATTCAAACAAGATATTTCAAATTAAAACTTCAGCTTTTAATTTTTACAGGTTCTGAGGTTTGTAATTTTTAAAATCCTTATTATGCCATTGTCTGAACTAAGGAATACAGAAGTATGTTCAGCAGAAGTGTCCATGTAGAAACCTAACTTGAATATAGTAGGAAATGTTATAGAAAAAAAGAAATTGTGTGTCATTTTATTGACAATATTATTCTTGGGACAAATGCATTAGAAAATTAAAGGTGAAATCATATATAGCAAAAAATTTCTTTGAATACATGGACAAGTGCAGTGACTTGCAGGTTGGTAAGTACTTCCTGTTAAAATTTCCAAAATTGGGAGGCATTTTGTGTACTAGCTAAATACTGTAACTAAGAATGTACACTTACATTAAATATTATAGACCTAGACAGATTAATTCAGTTTTCAAATTCCCCATATGAAAGTTCAAAGTTTTTGAAATTTTAATTCTAAATATCTAGGTGAAATAATCCAATATGTATTGATTTTCCAAATAAGACAATTTGCAAATAAGGTAATAAGACTACCTTCATGTAAATTTATCAAGTGGGAAATAAAAATAACAGGATTGTCAGAAGAAAATAATGAGGAACCTAATTGTGATTCTCTTAAAACTAGAGTAAACACACTAACATTTTTGGCCTCATTCCTAATGTATTGTAAAATTTTCAATATAAGCTAACAATTTCAGCTTTTCTTTTTAAAAATATTGATGTATGTTACTTAAAGTGGTGCATATATATTATCAAATATGTAAAGTTACATTAAACAACAACACAAGACAACCTAATTCAAAAATGGGCAAATATCTTGAATTGACATTACAACAAAGATGTGCAAATGGCCAGGAAGCACAAAAAAAGACATTCACTATAATTAGTGCCAGGGAATGGATATTACTAGTAATTAATAAGAAATAGCAAGGATTGATGAGCATGTGAAGAAATAGAACACTTGGACTTTGCTGGTGAGAATATAAAATGGTGCAGCATTTGTAGAAAACAGTTTACCTGCTCATAGATAGTGCTGAACATTACATGTCATTGTTCACGTACATAATACCACTAAATTTTACACTAAAAATGATGAAAGTTGTAACTTTTATGTTATGTGTATTTCACCAAACTTAAGAACCTTTTAAAAAATCAAGTAATAAAGAAAACTACAAGAAGAGATTGGCAGATTGTTTTAAATCCAACTTTCTAGAAGAAACTCATGTTTAATTTTTAGTAATTCTAATACATTATTCTATGGTTTGAACTATTTGTTGTGAGATATTTTAAAAATTATCTCTATGAAAGGTATAGATAATGGCTTTAGCAAAACTTATGAGTAAAGATCTGTGGTCCTGAGCAGGACTGCTTGCTTTGAGGGTGCAAAGTTGCCCAGCCAGAGTGGGATTCAGACTTGCAACTGTGACCTTGTATAAGACGACCTACCCAGGCCAACTTAGACATAAAAATGACCACTAGTTTAACTTTTCTTCTGTCTTTTAGTTGAGTAATATTTCATTGTGTTATTGTACCACAGCTTCTTTATCCAGTCGTCTATCAAAGGGCAGTTTTGTTGTTTCCATGACTTCACTCACAAGTGGAATATAAAATTGAAAGTGAAAAACCCCAGAAACACATGAACACAGAAAATAGTTTAGTGATTACCAAAGGGAAAGCAGTGAGGGGCAGAAGAAAAGGAAGGGAAAATCACATATATGGTGATGGAAACAGAACAGAATCTGGGGTGATAACACATGATGCAATGTACTGTGGAATTGTATACTTGGGACCTGTGTAATTTTTGCTAAACAATGTCACCCCAATAAAGTTAACTATAAAAATTAAATTAGAAATTATAAAAGGTCAATGTCACATTATTAAATGTATCTGTGATGAGCCTCATTATTCTTTGCTTATTTTTGTTAATATTATTTTTATTCAACTGAGTATTTTTTGATATAACATTATAAAAATATGGGTGGTATTTGCTTGTATAGACCACTGGGATATGTTTCTATAGACAATCCCTAATACTATCAAGTTGAAAAGCCTGCTGTAAATTAGGTAAACTTGGATAGTCTAGGGTCTCCCTCTTTGAGTTTGGCTTCCATTATTACCTTCCTTGTAACCTTAGGCTAAAACACCACTATTATAGCACCAATAGCTGGTGACTATTTTGCACATTTTGTAATAAGACAAAGTTAAAGTAAAGAGTTGGAAAAGTCAGTTAAATGTCCAGAATGCAGTTATTATTTATCTTCCTTTTCCCTTCTTAATTTTAATACACATTATTTATTTCACAATTACCAATAAAGGATGTCAGAATTTCTACACTTGCTCCACAATTTATTTTATTTTTTATATTCATTTTTATTGTTTTTTCATATTCATTTTTATTGTTAGACTTATTGGGGTGACATCTGGTTAGCAAGGATTACATAGGTTTCAGGCATACAATTCTACAGTGCATTGTCAACTTGATGTATAATAAGTTCACCACCTAATGTGACTATTAGTGATGTGATGATTTCCTTAATCTTCTTCAACCTTCATTTCCTCATCTGTAAAATAAACATAATAACAGGGCTTTTTTAGGTTTGCAAAAAGAGTTCAGTGACTTGGTATGGGCAGCAAGTCCTTAAAGCAATGTGTGCAGATAAGTGCTTTATAAAATTAAGCTACATTTATCATTGTTTTTGTGGTGGTGATATACCTGCTATGTACCCAAACCTAGAATGGGTAATATAAAAGATACTATTATGATATACTTCCTTTTCTTAAGGAATTTATTTACCATATTTGGCCATGTATAATATGCTACTGTATGTCATGCTCACCCATGATTTTGGCAAAAACTTTCAGGAAAATATCTTTTCATTTTATGTTTTTATATAAAAAATTTTTATTGTTAGACTATTTGGGGTAACATTGGTTAGCAAGAGTTACATTGGTTCCAGGTATACAATTATAGAGTGCACCATCTATTTGTTGTATTATATGTTCACCAACCAGCATGAGTTCTCTTTCTATCACCATATATTTGGTCCCTCCTCCCTCCATTTCCCGTTACTTTTCCCTTTTCCCACCCCCTCATTTGCCTCAAATAACCTTTGAACAGTTGGCTTTGTCCATGCATTTTATTGCCCTTTTGTCTATTTTTTTCTTTAGTTTTTTCATTTTTATATTCTGCATATTAGTGAAGTCATATGGTTCTTGTTTTTTTATTTTTTTCTGTCTGGTTTATTTCACTTAGGGTGATGATATCTAGGTCCAACATTTTGTCCCAAATGGCAATATTTCATCTTTCTTATAGCCGAGTAATATTCTATTGTGTATATGTACCACAGCTTCTTTATCCAGTCATCTATCAAAGGCCACTTTGGTTGTTTTCATGTCTTGAACAGCACTGCAGTGAATACTGGGTTACATACATCTTTGCAGACTAAAGTTTTCAAGTTTCTTGGGTAGGTAGCCAGAAGGGGGATTTCTGGGTCTTATAGTAACTCCATTTCCAGTTTACTGAGGAACCTCCACACTGTCTTTCATGATATTTGTATCAATTTGGATTTCCACTAACACTGTGTGAGAGTTCCTTTTTCTTCACATTCTCTCTAACAGTTGTTATTCCTTGTCTTATTGATAATAGCAATTCTAAGAGGTGTGAGGGGGTATCTCTTTTGATTCACATTTCAAAACCTTAGAGCAAGTGAAGTTGAGCATTTTTTCATATATCTGTTGGCAATTTGTACCTCTTCAGGGAAAAAGTGTTTGTCCTGGTTCTCTTCCCAATGTTTAATTGAGTTGTTTCTTGTTTTCTTGCTGAATCATACTAGTTCTTTATATATTTTAAATATTATACCCTTATCATATGTGTATTTTGCAAATACTTTCATGTATTTCTGGTCTGATTTTTTTTAATTCATTTTTATTGTTAGACTTATTGGGGTGACATCTGTTAGCAAGGATTACATAAGTTTCAGGCATACAATTCTACAGTGCATTGTCAACTTGTTGTATAATAAGTTCACCACCTAATGTGACTTCTCTTTCCATCACCTTATATTTAGCTTCCCCCCTGATTTTTATTATTTCCTTTTCCGTGCTGATTTTAGGCTTTGTGTGTTGTTCTATTTCCAGTTTCCTTAGGTTAAGGTGAAACCGATTATTTGAGATTTTCCTTGTTTCTTTAGGTAGGCCAGCATGGCTATGATTTTGTCTCTCAGGACTGGTTCTGTTGTGTCTCATCAATTCTGGGTAGATATATTTTCATTTTTATTTGTCTCAAGGTATCTTTTGATTGATTCTGTTATCTCCTCATTGACCACACATTTTTTAGTCGCATATTGTTTCACCTCCAGGCGTTTGTGCATATTTCAGGTTTTTTTCTTGTAATTGATTTATATTTGTATACTGTTGTGGTCATAGAGTGTCTTGGTATAATTACAATTTTCTTCAGTTTACTGAAGCTTGTTTTGTGACCTAACATGTGGCCTACCTTATAAAATGTTCCATGTGGGTTTGAAAAAAATGTATATTCTGCTGTTTTGGGATGTAATTCTCGAAAAAGTTAATTACATTCATTTGTTTTGGCGTGTCATTTAAGGCCACTTTATCCATGTTGATTTTTTGTCATGAAGATCTAACCATTGGAGTTAGTGGTATGTTAAAGTCCCAAATTGTGATTGTGTCATTGTTGATGTCTGCCTTTATATCAGTCAAAATTTGCTTTATGTATTTAGGTACTAGTATATTGGGTGCATAAATGTTTATAAGAGTGATGTTCTCTTGTGGACTGCTCCCTTTATAATTATGTAATGTCCTTCTTTTGTTCTTCTTATAGTCTTTGCTTTAAGTTTATTTTATCTGATATAAGTATTGCTACCCCAGCTTTTTTTTCATTTCCATTTGCATGAAATATCCGTTTCCATTTCTTTCCTTTCAGTCTATGTGTATCTTTTCTTTTGAGGTGAACCTCTTGTAGACCATATATGCCCAAGTTTTGTTTTCTTATCCATTTGGCTACCCTATGTTTTTAATTGCAGCATCTAGTCCATTTATGCTTACAGTGATTATTGATAAGTATTTAGTCAATGTCATGTTATTATTCCAGTGATTTATTTTTTTTGTTTGTTTTCTTTCTTTTGCTTAAAGATGGCTTCTTAGAATTTCTTATAACACTGGCTTGGTGTTAGTATATTACTTTATCTTCTTCTCTGGGAAATTTATTATCTCCTTCAATTTTAAATGATAGCCTTGCTCGGTAGAGTATTCCTGAATGTAGGTCCCTGTTTTTCCTTACATTAAGTATCTCCTGCCATTTTATTCTGGTCTGCAATATTTTCATGGAGAAACCTGCTGAGAGCCTCATGAGAGCTCTCTTGTAAGTCAGTTGTTGTCTTTCTCTCATTGCTTTTAAGATTCTCTCTTTGTCTTTAATCTTTGTCATTTTAATTATGATGTGTCTTGACATGGGCCCCTTTGGGTTCATCTTGATTGGTATTCTCCTTGCTACTTGGACTTTTGTGCCTATCTCTTTTGCCAGGTTAGGGAAGTTTTCAGTCATTATGTTTTTAAACAGCTTCTCAATCTTTTACTACCTCTCTTCTCTTTCTGGTACACCCCATGATCCAAATGTTGTTATGTTTGATGTTGTCCAGAAGTTCTCTCAGGTTATCCATATATTTTACATTTTTCCTCTTTGTTCTTCCATTTAGGTATTTACCTTGTCTTCCAAACTGCTAATTTGATTTTCTGCTTCATCCAACCTGTTCTTGTTTATTGTAGTGTATTCTTCATTTCAATTATGGTTTTCTTCATTTCTGATTGGTCTTTTTTATGGTTTTGATGCATTTTTATGGTTATTATCTCTTTGTTGAAGTTTTCAGTAAGTTTCTCAAGCATTCTTACAACCTGTTTTCTTAAACCTTGCTCTGGTAGTTAATTGTCCACATTTTATTTAACTCCATTTCTGGTGATTTATTTAGTTCTTTTATTTGGGATGTGTTTTTCTCTTTTCTGGTTTCTTCTCTGCACTTTCTTCTATGTGGTAGGTATATCTCTTATGGTTCTTAGATTTTGTCATATGTAGTGCATGTCCTGTGTGGTTCAGTAGTTCAATCACATCAATTTTCTGTGTGTTTACTCAGGGAATGTCCTGGAAGAGTGTTATGTGAGTTCTTCAGTAGTAGTTAATTAGTATGTCCCTCACAGTACACTGTTACCTATCCAAGGGTAATGGTCGCATAACACTGAGAGCTTTTTGGATCATTGAAGAGAGCCATTTTTGCTAAACTTCACAAGAAAGTCTTCTGCCATTAGTAGGTGAGGTTGATCACTCATCCACCTGGAATATCTCCATGTTGTGTGCACAAATCTCTAGGGGAATGTGTTAAGTTGGAGATGAAAAGGTCTAGAAACAAACACACATACACACAATCATACAAATATATGAAAAAATGACCAACAATCAAACATTTCTTGAGAGCCTCAGAGTTTGCCACACATAGCATACCATTTAGTTGCCCTAGGGATTGAAGACAATAGCAGAGCAGACGGAAAGTTTTTCTGGCAATCTCAGATAGTCAGTCCTGCAAAAAACCCATAGAAAGTCTTCCCCCACTAGTAGAGCAGGAATGATTGCCTGACCTCCCATAGTTCCTCTTTGTGGGCAGGGTAACATGTCAGGGTTTCTGTGCAAACTTGGTGAAAAAATAATGGAGAGACTATTCATAATAGTAATAAAATTAAGAAAATTATAAATAAGTTAAATGTATAGACTTAAAAATGAAATAGAACATAAAAATGAAAACTATAAAATAAAAATATAGAGAGAAAAATATAATAAATAAGGAAATTAGAAAAATAAAATTAAAGTCATGAAATGCAAATGAAGTATATCATGAAAAGGGATTGGAAAAAATAAAAAAAAATACAGAAATTTGAAGTTAGAAAGAAAAGATGACTTAAAAAGAGCAAAACAACCAAAACCCAAATCAAAATAATACTTTTTTATTGTTTATTCTTCCTTCCCATCCCTTGGTGGTTCTCTCTTATAACACACTTTACTTTCCCTAGAGGTTAAGTAGAGTGACACAAATAGTTCTGTGGTCAGTTGCAGATAACTGATCCTCTAAAGGGCCAAAAAACAAAACAAAACAAAACAAAACATGTTTCCACACCTTTTGGACAGGGCCATATATCTTTCATCAACACTTTATTATTAATATGTATATGACTCATTATTTAATGAGTCATATACATTAATTAATCAATACCTCCTACACTGAGGAAAAAATATTTAAGGTTCTATGGTCCCTAAGATTGATTCTTTTCTACCAAATATTTCAGAATCACTAGGAAATGGATAATTCTCTCACCATTAACTCAAGAAATACCTAGTAAGAATATAGAAGGTGTTGAAAACAGAATTGTCTTTTATCTCAAGTAACCTTTAAAGTGCTTGTGAGAGGTAAACAAGTGCAATGCATTATGATGCACAATTAAAGTGAGGTAGAAAGTGCTCTGCAAACACACAGTGGAGCATTATTTCCAGACTTTGAAGGACATGGGAAAGTCACCCCAGGGGAAGTAACATGTAAGTTCATATCAGAAAGTTTTTTGGATAGATTGCTTACTGAAATCGAAGGAAGATTCCAAAGAGGTTAATGAAGAGATAATATTCCAACCAGAAGGAATATAAAAATGAAGTTCAGGAACAAAAGCAATTTGATATATAAACAAAATTGAGAAAATAACATGACTACTATGTACAAGAGGTGAGGAAGAAGGTTGGAGAAAGAATGCTAAGAGATTAACAGAAACAAAAGCCCTGAAGTGTCTAATAAACTATTTTAAGTATTCCTTTTTTTTTTTTTTTGGGTTGTTCCCTGGCTGGGAATCAAACCCAGGTTGCAGCCTAGCCACTACACCAGCAGGGAGGCCCCTACTTTAAGTATTTTAAATTGCATCTAAACATTAATATCAGTGCAGTGAGAGAATCAAATTTTTGCTTTGTAATTAAAGATCACTGTGATTTAACTGAAAAATAAGCATGACAAGAGGCAATATGGTGTCAAGAAGACCCTTTATGAAGTTATTATAGAAACACACACTATATATAAATATACCTGGAGAATAGCAATGGCAAAAGGGAAAGAGAAAAGTGAAAGGTCTAAGGAAATATTTAAAAGACAACCTGATCACTGTATTTTGTGACATATAATACACACATTCTTTGCACAAATTTGTCGACTAAAAGTAAAGATTTACATAATAAAAGAGTAGCACTAAATCAGTAATCATATAAATGTATTTAATCCTTTTGTTTATACTTGTGAGTTAAAGTGTAACTGTAGAAATCAATACATTATCCCTATGCAAAGTAATACCCTGAAGTATGATAACAGATGTTTTCGTATAAAATTTTTATACATAAAAATGTTTTTACATAAAATTTTTGTACCTCATATATTTTCTTGTGTTTTGTAATTATTTGTTACATAAAATGTCGTGTACAATGTGTAAAAGAAATGCAAAAATATATTTGTAATACAAAAAATAAGTACTTAAATATAGACAAATAAAAATTTTAATGAAAAAAATTAAAATAAAAGATTTTTTTCTGAAATTTTTGGCCAAAAGAATGGGTGAATATTATACATGGCTATGTACAGTATCATGAAAAAGATGGAAAAATCAGTGATATTTCCATGTTCCTGAGTTGAATATATAATGTGTGAATATTGTAGATTGGTAAGGAAGCCATGATAAATTCATATCACCTGAAAGATAAAGGAGGAGTGATGTGGCACAAGAGGTTGATTGGAGCCAGATCATATTTGGGAATAAGTAAAATTAAAGTTTCTGATGTTATATTAAATGAATTGGGAAACCATAGGGAGTTTTTTTGATACAAATTTTTCTCAGGAAAATAAGTAAATAAAAATGAGACTGAATAATTCCCAGGTCCCCCGCGTATGGCTGGGTAGGCTGTGTACCGCACAAATCCAGAGCATGCAACTAACATAGATTACAATACATATGGCACTATCAAGACATGCAAAGCACAGCAGTCATTTTGACAGGAAATACTATGTGGTCCTCTAATTTGTTTTCTGTGAATGTTATTTTCCTCTCAGTAAAATAATTAACATCTCTTGAGCAGAGGTTATGTTTTATAAGTTTTTTCATATATCAAGTCACCTAGCACAATTCTAAATATACAGCTAGCTCTCATTAAAAACTTGTCTTGCATCTAGAAAAAATAATTTATTTTGATTTTATTACTCTAAGTACTTCGCATTTTATCACAGGGTGATTCAATTACACTTATCAACTTTAATTGATCATTTTTTATTCCTATACTAAGAAATTACATTTACATGACTATAATTTTACTGAAGCAAGTATAGTGACTGATACGTTCAATAATATGTTTTTATTTTTCTTCACTGGTCATTTTTTACTTGAATATATGTAGTGTTTTTTCCTTGCACATTTTTAGAATAAAAATTTTTAGGCTTTGATTTGTTTTTTTCCAGACTTTATGGTTATATATTAATGGCCACTATCACTGCCTTTGATCAAGAAATCTTAAATTTTGATATCACATAATTATTTGTTTTTTTTCCTGAGAAATACTTATTCACTGTAATGACTAGCAAATCAATTATTATTTTAGATGTTATATCCTATACAACTTATAACTTATTTCAACAGTCAGAATGAAGCAAAAAAGACACACGCATGCACACACACACACACACACACACACATATATATATATGTAAAAATCTCAGTGAGAATAAAATAATGCTAGGTTATAGACACATTGTTCACAGTGTAACAATTCAAATTAGAAATTGAATTTATTTTTATCCAAATACTCTGAAGAAGAAGATTTTCAACACTTTGCTTCAGTAACTACTTTGGACATATTTAATGAGGCAAATTTTCTAGCACATCAAAATACAATGCAAAATGGCGTCGATTTAAAATGAAGTAAATCTCCAATGATTCTTTTCTCTGTTAGGGTTTTTTCACAGTGAATGAATTCAAAAATTCTGAACAACTGCACTACTGATTCATACAATCCTCTATAGAAATGATTTTTATATTGTCTTAAATACATAGTTCTTATTCATTTAAACAGTTTGTTAGGAGATAAAAGTGAGAAAAGAAGACAAAACTTTCTAGGTTTGCAAAAATTATGTCAAAGTCAATAATAAAATAAACTGGTGTCTCATGCTACCAAAACAAAAAAAACAATTTTGTTGAAAAACAAAGTTGGATCAGAAAAAGAACTGGTGCACACGTATGCTAGCTCATTAAATAGCTTTTTAACATTAATGATGATGATTTCAGATAAGAAAATAACATTTTAATACCTAATTGGCTATTAAGATAAGTTTTAATTGCAAGGCTTTCATGTGATTTTTTATTTCAAAGAATATATATATATATATATATATATATATATATATATATATATATATATATACATACACACACACACACACACACACACACACACACATATGTATATCTTAGAATATTTATTGTGTTCATTTATTTAACTAAAAAAGTGCTTCAAGTAATTTAGGTAAGAAGAAATATGTTAAAATAAATTTCTCAAGAAGATGACAAGCTTAAGAGTTTCATCAGAAAACTACTCAAGTGCAGATCTCTTCAAAACAGTGTTATACTCCTTTTGTATTTCATCCCTTCATAAGCAAGACCATAAGTGGACTAAGTTGCTATTTAAAATGTGATAGCTATTGCACTAACACATTCATGATCACTTAGCCTAGCAGTTTGGTTTGATTCAATTCCTCAAAATATTCTACAATGTACACTTATGTGATACAATAACCAACTATTATATTATGATGTGATATTCTATATCTAAAGTGTTCTGTACTGCCATACTTCAGAATCAAAGTAAATGTCAATCAGTTTTTCTTTTAAAAATGTTTTAGTTTATCTGATATTGTCTAAAAAATAAATACATGTAAAGCAAGGGTCCGTTCCTGAATAACATTGAATAGAGAATGAGTAAAATAAAAAGCCTAAAAACCTAAGGGCAATTTAAAAATAAAATGTTTCAATGAACTTTTTTTAGTCAGTATATATTAAATAATGTGTATCTGGCTCTGTTCTGGGTACTTTGAGGACTATGCATGCAAGCATACAAACAGATACACACATGCAGAAAAAGAAAACCTACATGGAACAATTGCAGAAAAAAATATGATCAACATTGAAAGGAAATAATTTTTGTGATACAGAGCACACTGATGGTTACCATGGGATAGGAACTAGAGAAATTTGGGTATGGCTATAACAGAAAAACACAAGGCATCTCTCTGGTAATGAAAGGGTTCTGAATCTTCATTATGCTGATGATGCATGCCCACAGAATAAAACTGTATAGCACACACGTGCATACACACGTGCATGCATCCACATACATACCTATAATTAAACTAAAGAAACATGAATCAAATCAATAGATTTTTGCAACGCCACCATTGTGATTGTGATATCATGCTAAACTTTTAAGGTACAGGGGATCTTGCAGTATTTCCTACAACTTATATGAATGTATAATTATCTCAAAATAAAAAGGTTTTAAAAATTATTTAAGCCAGAAAGAAAAACAAAGAATTGCATGACATCACTTTTATGTGCAATATAAAAACTCTAAGCAACAAAAAAAAATAAATGAACAAACAAATAACCAATGGACACAATTAATAGTTTAATGTTATTTGGGGACAAGTGGGATAGGGAGGGGAGAAAAGGGAGGAGGTGGGAGAGAAGGGAGGGGAAGCTAGATATAGAGTGATAGAAAGAGAAGTCACAATAGGTGGTTAAATTATTATACAACAAGTTGACAATGCACTGTGGAATTGTATGCCTGAAACCTATGTAAATCTTGATAACAAATGTCACCCCAAAAAGTCTATCAATAAAAATGAATGAAAAATTATAATAAAACACATTTTCTCCATTCTAAATACATGTTTTGACCCCAAATAAACAACAAAATTCCTTCCAGTGAGAAAAATTATCACCTTCTTAGTGTAGCAGTCATTTTTCACAAACACACACAGAAAACAAAACTACAGTGTGCCCTTATGTATAAACAGTCTTGCACTATTGATATGTTCCCATTTTTTAATTTCATGTAAATTTAAATGAGATGTAGAGATAATGTTTTATAAGTTGAAGGTTCCTAATGATACAGTAATGATAAAATACTATCTTTAAATTCAGTGGTGGAATTGAAAAGGATTGGGGAGTGAAAGAATACCACTATTATATTCTCACTTTATATTAATAGATATAAAGAAGATCACACATATACACAACACGCTTTTTCTATATATAGAGTCTGCATGAGTTAGGGGTGAGGGGTAAAATGAGACCATCATAAAAATGCTCTCAGAATCAGGTCTTTATCTACTTTGAATCCCCTGGAAAATATTCAAGCATATCATTGCTCTTTTACAAATTCACAATGAGAAATAATGTGTCAACTACTGCTGTGAATTTCTTTGGTGTGAAGAAGTTGAAGGTGATAAAAGCAGGGTGACATGAAAGGATACCTGGTTTTAATGGGTATGCTTAGGGCAGATTACCATTCACATTAAATGATTTCCAGGTAATTCATGTGACTTTGCTTTTCAACTGTCACTTGTCTGGTTGTGATCAAAATTAAAATATAAATTTCAGACCCCTCTCACACCAATCTGGAAGCTTCAACTTCTTGGCCTCATCTCTAAAGGCCCACTAAAGAGACTGAATTCTTCTATTGCTCTCAGTGTAAATTGCAGGAATTCAATTGCAGAAACTCTTTTCTGCAGTTCCCATTCTTCACCTCTACCAGAAGCTCACTCACAGATGAACGGAGATAGGGCAATGAGCTGTGGTAAGGAGAGTTTTGAGGCAGGAGTCCAAACACTCAAGGCTTCAGAGAGGTGAGGGGACACAGATGATGAGGGCTTGCAATATGAGTGATGGGCAGAGCAGGTCTGAGGAACTGGGGCCCTAGGAACTTGAGGAACAGGGCAAGTCCAGAGCACCTGGTGAATCCGTGGGGTAGGAATTAGGGCTCATCAACATTCTGTAGGGTCTTCGTGACTTGGGATCTGGTCGCCATCTCTGCCACTATCTGAAAGAAATAGGTAAGAGCTATCTAATACTGCTAGCACATTGCAGAAAAAGATAACTTGGGTGGACTACCCAATCAAACCTGCCTATGCCACCTGCACTGGGGAAGTCGATCCTGGTTCCTATCTTGAAGCACCTACCTCTGACTGGTATCATTGGATTCTCACTGCCTGCCACATGTTTGGGTTGACATGACTAGTCTGCACAGGTCAGCGAGTCCTCGGACTAAACAATTGAAGAGGCTGTTCAACAGATGAAGCCCAATGGTCCTCTCTGTGTACCCAAGTCTTTCAGAAAACCAATGGGAATTGCCTGTGTGAGAGAAATGACCAGTTTCTGAAAAGCTCTGCTAGCAGGTGCAGCCCAGGCATGCCATACATGCCCAGCTGCTGAATGACTCTTTTACTCTTGAGTGTCACTACCCTGCTGGGTATGGTCATTGGTTCAGAGGGCAGATTGTTTACAAACCGAGGCCCTTGTACTTTCCTGACTGCACTCGTTCATCCCAGCCAAGGATCCCAATGTACCGAGACAACTGGAACTGAGGTGTGACTAGTGCTGTAGAATTGTGTTGCCTTCCACAGTCAAGAGAAATCTTACATGTGGCATTCTGTAATCTGATACACCATTGTCAATGTAACCTTAAAGTTAAATATTTTCCCCATTAGTTCAGTTTGTATATACCTAGCATTTTACATTTTAGTATTCTTGGAGTGTCAATATGAGAGATTTGTACACTTAATTATACTATATTGAATGCATTTTATAAGCATTCCTGGAGAGTCAACAAGAAAGGCTGATGAGGTAACAATATAATAAATGTCCTGTCTTCCAGGACTTTCTCCTACTACTAGGTTTAGTGTTATCTCACTTTCATGTGATTTTCAAAAATTTTGACTTTGTCTTTTAAATGTAGGCTCCATGTCATATCTAGATGACATTTTTAAAAGGGGGAGAGAATCTTTACCTAGAAAGTCTTAATTAAAATAATTTTAAGCAAACTTCCCTAGTTTATATAATTTTAACACTTTCCCTGTCTCTTTTAACAAATTTAAGAACCCAGTATACCACTGGTTTGTAGGTTCTCTAAAAAACAGTATACCAATTGTTTCAATGACAGGTGTCAATTTTAAATGCTTCTTCATCAAAAATACAATTTCACCAGGTGTGGATTAGACTGTTACAATGGCTGCTGAGTAGTGACAAGACAGGCAACATCTTGATGTCTCTATATCTAATAGAGAGGAGTATGCAAACTTAGCTTGTTCTCATATTTGAGGTGAATCCTATAAAATAATCTTGGTGATGTAAGTCAAACTTGAGAACTCTGATGAAGGTCTGATAACCTGTGGAGCCCCAAACAGGTGAAAAATGGACCTGCAATCAGAGAGAGCAGTGAGTGTGTTTGCTCCAGTTTAGAAACCAGTGATACCTACAGTCCTGTTACTTAACTGTAAGATTTAAGTTTCACAGTGATCACAACATTTTTTTATGAAAAGAAGTCCTTTAAAAGTAAAGTGTTTGTGTGTTCCCATTTCTTTGGAAATGTGTGGGGAAACAGATTGAAAAAATAATTAAAATTGCAAATAAACAGTCAATGTAATTTTATTTTTAGTTCCTTATTGCATTATAAAAACAAATATTCTTAGAACTTAAAGGTTCTATTGTTTGCTTCAGTGTTTAAACAATTCAAACTTTCAAGCCACAATATTAGTAATTGTTGTACTATGAGTTTTCTGCAGTAAAATTGTTGAGGTAAAAACTCAGAGTTAAAAAAGAATGCTCTAAACTCATAAACATGTCTATTTATGGAATGCTACAATGTTTGGAAACTTAAATTCAAATGCTATCTAAATTCCTTTTAAAGAGACATCCTGAAAGTCAGTCGTTAATGTCTGTAGGTTAAATTGTATTGTTTCTAGTAAAACACAATGTAGGATTTTTACTTTATGTCTACAATAGGATATATTGAAGAAATTAGATGCTTCATTTTTATTTTAGTTTTTAAAAAGATGTTCAGATTAAGTGGACAAATGTAATAAAATAATCATTTATATGTATATATATACATGTGTGTGTGTGTGTGTGTGTGTATGTGTGTGTGTGTATGTATATGAATGGTTAGTAATTAAAATATAAAATATGGAAATATATTTCCTCTACTGACAAGAAAGCCAATCTATATTTTGTGATCATCTTTCAAATTGTGAACTTTAAAATAAAATACCATTCTGTTTTTCAAAGTTCATTGACTTTCCCATGATCACATACATAATTCTAATATTTAACGAGTGAGAAAGTAAAATATTAATAGGGATATTTCAGTTTTCTTTAAAGTGCAATTTAAGATAACACTTAAAGTTCATAAAATACCTGCTGACTTTAAATATAGATATGCAATGTACTTGGAACATTAAACTATATACTTTTGATTGGGAAAACCATACTATCAGAAAAACTTGCACAAATGTTTTCATAAAATACTTGTTCTGAAGACTTTAACACTTTTGTAAAAACCTAATCATGTGTCACTTCAACATCAGCTTTGCTTACAATTTATATTTTTAATGAAACTAAGAAACACAAATTTATAAAACCTCTTTTACAATTCTGTTCTGTTTCCCTTTAATAATGTGCTTTGGGAATTCAGAGAAATCCCATTATTATTAGAAATTCCATTATTATATGCTACGCATGCTTAAAAATAAACTTTGTTAACTTTAGCATACATGTATTTGTTTCTTTAGCTTCTAGCGAATTTGAAAAAAATAAAACTTTATATGTGCTAATTAGATGTTAATATCTTCATTTTAAAAACTGCCATTGAAGTGATTCAAAATGAAATCTACAAGAACTTCAAAAAATTTCAGCTTTTAAAGCCCCTATTTTGCATAGTACATGGCTGAATACAATCCAGTCCGTGTATGTGTTTATGTTCGCATGTGGCGTGTGTGTGTGTGTGTGTGTGTGTGTGTGTGTGTGTGTGTGTGTATTCCTCCATTAAGTGAAACACATTAACTATCAATATATGTCAGACTGTTTCCTAATAAAAGTATGTGTCTGTCTCCTAAGCCATGAAATCTGGTAGAAATAAACATGAAAACACAGTATTCAGTGAGCATATATTACAGCCTGCCTTAATTTAAGGGCTATAATTTCACTAAGCCTAGCAAGTACTTTGGATGCAA
This sequence comes from Lyroderma lyra, assembly GCA_004026885.1. Taxonomy (NCBI): domain Eukaryota; kingdom Metazoa; phylum Chordata; class Mammalia; order Chiroptera; family Megadermatidae; genus Lyroderma; species Lyroderma lyra. Next base: position 16,985 of record PVJL010005790.1, read on the forward strand.
AGATGAGAAATGTAGAATATATGAAAAGGGGGGATTATCTAAAAGAGCATTTAAATAATAAAAGGCTTTCTGTCATTAAGAAAACTTAGCAGAGTTTTATCTAGATATGAACTCTTCCTTCTTCCCAAAAAGAATTAAATCTTAGCATTAGCACTGAAATAATGATACATTGAGCAATAACTTGTAATTGTTCAAGTTATGAGAAATAATTTAGAATTTTGCCTACAGTAAATTTAAAATTACTGAAATAATTTTATGTTTACGTATTTGAACTAAAAATAAAAGGCACTGCACACCCTATATGCAAGTTATTGTATTAAAAACATTAACTATAATGAGGATAGGCATATGGCATGACATTTTAAATGTTGCATTGCCTCTCTTTTGGGAGAAACAGTAGGATTTTATGTGTCAGCATGAACAGACCATCCAATTATGTCATCAAGTTTGTCAACAGGACAGGAGGCATTGTGACACCTCCATTTTTAACATTGCTATGCTTAAGTTAACTTTTTCTTTTATTTCCAATTTGTGGTTTTTCAAGCCTGTTAAAATCAACACTTTCCAGTTTAAACTTTCAAGTTATACATTTTTTTCAGTGTTAAGGCTATCTAAAGTTAATATTACAGTGATTTAGCTACTCCAAAGTTCTAAAACTACACCTGTACATGGCTACATCTTACAGTAATTTAGTGGATTCAGAGATTGAACTCCTATTTTCTAAAGTAAAGTGTTATCAGGTGATCCCATACAGAAATAATTTCACTTCCAAAAGCACCATAGAACATAAACTGATTTATACTAAAATTTGATGCTTCTAAGGTAGAAGTCTGAAATACAACATGATATATTCTAACTGGGACCTACTTAAAACTAATTTATTTTTGATTGGTGTGTGTGTGTGTGTGTGTGTGTGTGTGTGTGTGTGTGTGTGTATTATTTTCTGAAGATTTGGTGAATGCTTCTTAAGAAATATACCTGAATCCCTATCATCAGTTAGGAACCTCTAACTGACCTTTTACAGAAGTCTGTTAAGCTCAACACCACTTAGGCCCACCACCCCCTTTAAATCTTGGCACTGCTAGACTTGTCTGAAAAAAAGAAAGTGGGTACCATTTCTTTGTCACCTTTTTATCAGTACAGGCAGGAAACAGAAGACAAAGAAAGAAAGTGCCACCAAGGAAACATTCTATTTTTCTCTATTTATAGGCTGTTTATTTTCTGTAATGATACACTGAAACATAAAATGATAATAGCTAATGACAAAATGCAGAAACAAGGCATTAGCTTTTCTAACCATGACTACTAGAATGTTAATATGTATTGTCATTACATGTTCACTTTTGTTATCATCTACAATGTAATATAACAATTTAGTAAAATAAAGTAGGAAGGTGATTCTGTATTTCAGGTAACAGCTATATAGAAATCTGGTTCTGTCTGTGGAGATAGTTGCCTCCCCATTCTCTCAGAGATCCTTAAGCTCTTGGGGAACAGTCCTAACAATCACAAGAGAAGGGAAGTGTTGGGCCTCTTTAATGCATGGGAAAAGAGCAGACAACTACTATGTTATAAGAAATTCAACACATCCCTGTTTAGAAATGTTACATCCACATAAATGACAATCCCATAGCCTGTTCAGCTACTTCCTCTAGAGTTTTTTCATTACTTCTTGAGGGTGATTTCAAAATTGCAGAAATGTTAGAGGGGACTAAAAGTTTTCATGCAAGATTCCAAACCCAAAAATTATGTTACTATGAAGTGAAACACAACACTTTTCAACTTTAAAAGAAAAAAAAAAAAACAGCTAAGTTAGTATTTTCTGTGATGGTATTCTTCTGATGTGTGCTCATTTTCTCAGATATGCCTAAGTTTACAAATCATCCGCATGTTTTATGCTTGAAAGTAGGGTCATTCAGAAAACACACCACATGGGAAACTCAAATGTCAGTAAAGGGAAAAGGACTGTTGAGAATCACATCTGCATTCGAAAGTTATTTTCCTGAAAATTTATAATACTTGTTCAAAAGAACAAAAATAATTTGAAGAGAAAGCTAAAACACGCATTTCAGTAACTGCTGTTTCTGCTCACAGAACAAGGTGAGCAGCAAGTTGGAGAAGTCACTACAACCATTGCATATCTTGTGACAGCAGAGTGGGCCCAAGTTGAGTTTCAAAGGTCAGCTTAATAGAGGCTGTATCTATTAGGTTTCTTGTTTACATCACTAAGCAGCTAAATGATGAGGACTTCTCTGCTCTAGGGTAAACATGCAGAGGAATCAATCTAAATGTCTCTGTTTTTAACTGTAGCCATTGATATACTCAGCCTAAAATGGCTCCTGAACCCTTATCTTATTCAGTTCACCTATCCCTGCATTCCCTTCTCTCATGGGGTCCCAGCTCATCTCGAGAAACTGAAATCTATCCTAACTTAGGAAACCAAAACCTACCCTTGACCAATTAGATGTAACCACCTATACTCTCCTCTGCATTTGCCCACCAAAACCCCTTACCTGTATACCTTCCCCTCCCCATGGTTGAGCTGCTGCTTTCCTCCATTTGAGAGTCAGCCTGGCAGTGTGCCTAATAATGCTTGTTACTATTGCTTGGTGTTTCAGCTCATATCTCTAACAGCTATCACAAAATTAACTTTGCTGCAGAGTTGCTTTTTGCTAAGTTTCAATATGACAACTGTGTGGCATTATTTAAGTAATACTATAAAGTGGGATAAAAGACAGAAGGAACAACTTTGAAGAAGTGAAAAGGGATTCTTTCCCCATAGATGGTGAAAGGCAGAAGTCATGCACACAAAGAATAAGACCTAATTCTATTATATAGGACAGGAGTCTTTGACATTTTCAGCCTCTGCCACAGTCATGGCAAAATTCTTTTACCTGATGAAGGACAAAGGAACTTTTGGCCAGTTTCTGAAGCATTTTTTGCAGTGAAAACAGTAATCATGCCAGGATTTTTCCTCAAAAGTCACCACACTTGAACACCTACAAAATCTAGTGATGATTTTCTTGCATCCAGCACATATAGTCACAAAATTCTTGTAGCAATGCACACAGAAAGGCTGGTCCTCCACTGTGGTGAAAGGCTGACCAGATAGCTTCTTCCAGCAGGTAAAAAACAAAGCACTCAGCATGCCAGGGCTGATCCTGATATGTGATTCTGCCAGATGTGATGGGCTTGTTGCACCTCAAGAATGGCTTTGCAAACTTGGCCTTGTGGCAAGTCATACAGTGGAATTCCTCCCGTTTAGAAATGGAGTTCCCCGTTTCAATGCCTTGCTTGCAGTTGCTGCAGGTGAAGCAGTCTTTGTGCCAGTGTGTCCCCTTGTACTCTACAGTCTCCTGCCACAAATGAGATGTAGCAGCCCTTGGAATTGAGAGAGTCTTCCAGTGTGGTGCACTTGTTGCACAGAATCTTGGTGTTTTGGGCCACAAAGTTCTCGCTGGGTGAGGGGTGAAGGACTTGGTACAGAAAAAGCAAGTGTCATGACATTAGCTGTTCTTATAGTGAAACCCTTTGGAGTCTGCACTGAAGTGATTTTCCAGAATCCATACAGGTGTTGTCACGCAATTATCAAAGCAGCTCAGGTAGCAGTGGTGACTGTCTTCAATATGTGTTCTCCTGCAGGAGATTTCTGTTGTAGTGGCAGTCAAATGTATCAGCCATGGTAAAAACCTTTGACCTAAAGTGATCTCACACTGGATGTGTGAAGAACTGATGTATTGAGCAAGGACTAAGATATGGTTGTCCACAATTTTTAATGTGCTGCCTCAATGTGCTTGGTAGTGCACCTGCTCATGCCCTGTTTTTTCCTGGACCCAGACCCAGAAATGGTGGTGGCAGAAGCAGCTATGTTGATGCCACAGAGGAAACTTTCAAAACTAGGAGACAAACAACCTGGATTTGGTCTACAACCAGACATGTCTGGGCTTGTGCAGGTGTGGGGTATGCCAGTTCTGAGGGGAAGGTCCTCATCTGACCCCACAAAGCTGAACAGAGATAACACACATGCCATGGGGTTGTGGCACAGTGGCACACGGCCTGAAAGACAATTCTGCTCAGTGTTCATGAGGTTGCTGGGGCTCTGGAGGAAGAAAGTACATGGTCCTCCCAGATGTCTATGGCTTGTCTTATAGACAGAAGTTTCTAGAACAACAAGAAATACCTCTGCACTCTCCACGCACTTCCAAACAAGAGAGGGGCTCCAGGAATCAGTAAGGGCTGAGGCTAGATTATTTTTTAACTTAGAACCCATGAGTACTCCACCTTCTTTTGCTTATCCAGGCCTTAAAGATGACGTGAGAAAGACTGGGGGGATGGCAGGGCTAAAGGACATGAGTGTAGTTACACAGCGAAGGCAGGGCCTCCAGGAAAGCCTGAAGGTGTGGCCAAGGTTGCACAAAGCAGGGAAGCCTTTCCCTCTTTAGCTTTCTCATGGACTGTTCCACCATTTTTCTGGGGATTCAGAGAAAAACGGCTGCTGTGTTGCAGCTCTGAAGTTAGCCTGAGTCGGGGAGGGAGGGAAAGATAAAAAATGCCTTCACCCTTTCAATTTGCTTCTTTTTTTTAAATTCGTTTTTATTGTTAGACTTATTGGGGTGACATCTGTTAGCAAGGATTGCATAGGTTTCAGGCATACAATTCTACAGTGCATTGTCAACTTGATGTATAATAAGTTCACCACCTAATGTGACTTCTCTTTCCATTCAAGCAGGCCTCTAGCTGGAATCACAATCTCCCAAGCCTCCAGCAGAGAGTTCCTAGCAGAGCCTGATGGATGTACTGCTGCCCCCTACTCAGGAATTGTGCCACCAACCCAGAAACTGAGGCTCAAAATGCTGGGACAGCCAGCAAATCTTGCCCCTGCTGCTGTAGTCAGCCTAGCTTTCTTGGACTTTCTCTTTCCAGGACTTAGAAGGAACATCATTGTAGCAAAGAATGTGTGTGTGTGTGTGTGTGTGTGTGTGTGTGTGTGGGTGGGTGAGGGTGTCCAGAGGCTCTTTGTATACCGTGGATTGTTGGAACCCCGAGCTACATTACATCAGCCAGCTGCAAAAACTCAGTTGGGCAGGCCATATCTGAAAGACTGAGTGAGGATTTTGACCTGTGGTAGCCTAAATTTTATTCTTTTTGACGTCATGTATCTTCATCAAGTCTTAAGCCAAAACTTCTTGCTTACTGATTATTCTGAATAAGAAGCAACTGTATACTCTGATTTCTAGAAAGTATTGCAAGTATATAGAAAGAAGTTTGTCAATAATTCTGCATACCCCTACAGAGATTACCATAGTGGAAGAGGAGCTCCTCTAATGTGCAGACCAGGTAGAAGGATTCAGCAGCACAGATCTTATTCTTTAAGAGGAAATCCTTGCCCTATAATTTCTCACTCCTGTCACCTTAGTTTTTAATATTTCAAAGCAAACATTTGACTAAGTACTGCTAAAGCTGGATTACTTTAACTCCTACTATACGCTTAACACATACTTAGTTTTTAAAGTGAAGAATAAGGTTTCTACTATGAAAAACATAAAGGAAGATCAATGACTGCCTGTAAGAAGAAAATACTAATACTTTTCCTATTAGTAAGACAAAAAATGAAGTATAAAGAAATACTTTTGTTCTATGAGTGGTTTCTTTTCCAGGTGAAATAATAGGTCATTCTTTATCATTTTATTATAACTAAAGTGTAAAGTTCTTACAAGTTTATAAATATACTTGGAATTCTACAAAATATTCCAGTATGTTTATGGTCAAATTCTAAATAAGAAAGAAACTTAATAGGCTTGTGTTGCATAGGAGTCTCTATGAATTGTGTGTATTAAAGTTCATGAAAATGCATTTTAAGTCTATTTATTGAAATTTACTTATATTATTTTATTGTAAATTATTGTAAAAAATTTTCTTAAACTGTCCTTTAAAGGAACAAATAGTTGAATAGGTAAATAACTTGAGCAGAATAATTATTTCATAGAACTGATTGAGGTCCATTTTGTCTCATAACCTTTTTCTCTTTAGAAAATGCTGAAATAGTTTGAAGAGAATGCAAGTGGAAATATTTTAAACAAATTGCCATGAGGCATATTTAGAAAGAAACAGCAGATAAACACATTTTCTCAAGCTCACTCTGACTTCCTTACACTAAAAACAAAGTAAGGACTCATGTTCAAAGCAAAGTACTCCACTGTGATAATTACTAATAGCATTAATTTTCTGATTCCTAAACAGCTGTTGTGATCCTTTCTAAATATTACTGTCTTCCCAGTACAAGTTATACTTAAGTAGTTTGGAAGTGTGTTTATTAAAATGAGAAATTTAGCTCAGGAAGTTATTTAAGAAGTAATAGCAGTAGTCTCAGACAGAGGACTTCAACTTTTGCAAAGGCCTCTGTCCCAGAAATTTCGTGGTGCACTCACAGGAAAACTGACAGGACACTTCCCACCATTTCTGTTGCATTGGTGTAAGAACTCACTTTTCCTTCAAATCTCCAGAAATCTGCTTCAGTTGGGTTGGGTCAGACTGTTATTTTTCAACCCAGTGATTCTCCAGGACCACCATCAACTTCTCCTACATACACCACATCACCTTCCTCTCATGAGGAAATATTTTCTTAAATCCACCTATTTCTTTCCTCTGCATGTTCCTCTGGCAAATCTCCAGGCCTGTGTTTGCCATATTTTTTCCTTGTTCGTTTTAATTTGAAATCTTATAGGGATAACCTCTCTTAGGTTTCAAAGCACTCACTCACATGTCTCATTTGATGCCTTGTAATACAGCTGGATAAAACTGTAATTTCTATTTCAAAGTGTGAGAGAGCATCCAGAAGATTTGACTCACCTGGTATGACAAAAGCTGGTCTCATTGTTTCTGATCCCTTTGCTTTCTGTAGCATCATGCTGCTTTAGACTGAGAAGGGCTTGAGCCCAAGCAGCAGCAGAACGAGCTCCTTTGTTGAAAATTACAAAAATGGCCACCATTGCATCTCCTTAAAAACATACTATTATTCAAAGATGTTGCCTCTAAGGGATGATAAACTAGCCCTTTTAGTAAACCACCTTCTCCCCTGTCAGTTCTCAGAAGGTTAAAGCTAAGCCCACTGTAAAGGGTTAATGCCAGGCCCACCACCCAGGCTTGACCTTGGTATAATCAGTCCATGTGTGGGGTTGAAAATTTCCTAGGGCTGACATTTACTGCGCATGTACTGCCTTATGTAACCATAAAAACCTAAACAATTGCTACTGGGCAGATGCGGCAAGATGCCGCTTTTGTTTGAATACATATATATATACTCCCAGGTGCGCAATAAAGTAGCTTGTGTGCTGGTGTGTTTATGGTCCCCCATGTTGGCTCCGGATGTGTTCTTTCAATTGGGTGTACACCGCCGAAACCTGCCCTGCCTGGTTACCTTGGCAAGGACATTTGTAGTCCGCAAGATGAGGTGAGTACTGGCTCCAACGCCTCTGAGAGTCCCCGGTGGAAGAAATGTGGCCTCCCACCTCCCTATGGCACCCAGTGGACATGTATCTGGCCACATGGACAGCTCCAGAAGACTGGGACGAGATTAACACCTGAGGATATCATGAAGGCCCTGGAATCTATGGAGCCGAATGTTCTGCCGGCACACCGGAAGGTGGTCAGACGGGTAGCTGGGATGTTTCTGGCAGTGTTGCACCACACCAGCCAGGAGATGCAGGAGCAAGCTCAACAGGTACGCCAGTTGCAGCACTGGGAGGAAATGCTAGAAGAGTGCCTGGCGGCTGCAGAACATAACCTGCAGGGCTCAGAGGAGTCTGTACAGTCCTCCAGGGCAGGTAGCCCCAATACCTATATTGCAGGCTCGCCCCTTAGTGCTATGGAAGGTCGAGCTGGAACAGCAAATGGCGCCGGGAGGTCACCCACAGGGGGCCCTCCAGGCCAGGCAGCATATGACAAAGACTGTGAACTCGCCCGCTTAATTATGGGAACTGACGAAGCAGGTACGGCAAAGGGCAAGTGAAAGGTTACTGGGCTGGCTATTGAGATTATGGGACGAGGGGGCAGAAGGGACAGAGCTATGCCCTGATGAAATGTCCCAAATGGCCTCCATTACACTACTCCCATCTTTGAGGCAAAGGCTACAAAATATTGCCCACACCAACCATGATGCAGGGAATCATTCCCTGATCAATTGGATAAAAACAGCAGCCCAAACGGTTTGAGCAGATGCCAGTGAATTGCCTGAGAATGTGAGCAACTGGTCCACGTACTCGGACCTAGTGCAAATCATATGGAAGATGGGCATGCGACAGGTGATATTTTGGGTACACTACAATAGTCCTGATGAGGAAGTTTTCACTACTAGGATGAAGGACCTCATCCTAGCGTCAGGACCCCCAGGAACTTTCGGGACTATGGCGGCTCTTCAGGCTCCCTATGTAGATAGGAGGGTGCATGAACTAACAGCCGCCCTAGCTCCATTGGGGAATGTGGAAGTGAAGCGAAAGTAAAAAGACAGCCAGGTGACATCGCTACCGGGCCCCAAGGGGCCCCCATGCAAAGGATGCCCGAAGAATAAAGGGGCTCAAAAAGGTGGCATTCAGCCTACAATGACAGTGAGCTGAAAGCAGATGTGGTTTGATCTGTTAGCTGTGGGAGTAGCCACAGAAAAAATAGAGCATCAGCTTTCAGGAGTGCTGCTGGCTCTGTGGAAACAGCTGAAACATGAGCAGATGTTTACTCCCCTGCTGGCTGCTAAACTCCCAATTTGGGAGTTGAGACTGACTGATTTTTACCCAGACTAGGGGTCTGGCCAAGGTACCCCGCTGAGGGGGAACCGGGGGGACCTGGGGGTCTGGAGGCCACATGTTGAAATTGCTATTTACTGGTCCCTCCATAATGTGCAACGGATACTAGCCCTTGTGGATATTGGAGCTGATAGCACGTTGCTGCATGGAAATATGGATCGCTTTAGTGGACCTACGGCCCCCACGGAGGGATATGGAGGCCGGATGATATGGGTCAAACAAGCAGTTGTGACCCTGAGAATAGGGCGATTGACCCCACAAGACTATAAAGTCTATATTTTCCCTATCACCGAAAATATTCTAGGCGTGGATGTGCTGCAAGGACTGGTGATTCCGACGACGATGGGAGAATTTCACCTGCGTACACAAGTGGTAAAGACTATTGTTCGGAGACATCCCAATCATGCCCCCTTGGTATTGCCCCATGGTATTCATGTTGTGTATACAAAGCAATATAGGCTACCAGGAGGGCACGAAGGGATTGGTCGAACCATTCTCAAGCTTGAAGAAGCCCGGATAATCTGCCCAACGCATAGCCCTTACAATTCTCCTGTATGGCCAGTGAAAATGCCTGACGGCTCCTGGCGAATGACTGTGGACTATCGAGAGCTGAATAAAGTGATGCCCCTCTTGCATGCAGCTGGACCCAATGTTATGTATCATATGGACAAACTCAAACATGAACTGGGACAGTATCACTATGTTGTGAATTTGGCAAATAGATATAGTGCTGGAGAGTCAAGAGCAGTTCACCTTCACGTGGGAAGGATGACAATGGACTTTCTTGGTGCTTCCACAGGGATATCTGCGCAGTCCCACACGGTGCCACGGACTGGTGGCTCAGGACTTGGCCACCTGGCGGAAGCCACCAGGGGTGTATCTGTTCCATTACTTTGATGATATAATGCTAACCTCTGATTTTCTTGCAGGGCTTGAGACTGTGGCCACCAGTCTATGAGACGCCCTGAAAACTTGGGGGTCGGCTATCAACGAATACAAGGTCCAAGTGCCTGGGTTGTCTGTCAAATTCTTGGGAGTTGTCTGGTCGGGTAAGACTAAGGTTATGCCGAAGGCAGTCATAGATAAGATACAGAAATATCCCCAGCCGACAACAGTGAACCAATTGCAGTCCTATTTGGGTTTGTAGGGCTACTGGAGGGAGTTTATTCCTCATTTAGCCACTTTAACTCGCCCCTTGCATCACCTGATATGGCACGGGGCTACTTGGGATTGGACCCCAGAGATAGAGCATTCATTTTGAGCCACCAAGAAGGCAGTGGCTCAAGCCCAAACCCTATGGGTGGTTGACACCACCCTACCATTCCTTTTAACACTGTCAGTGGACAATGGTTTGGGATGGGGCTTGTGGCAGAAACATGGGACTCGTAAAGTGCCCATTGGTTTCTGGTCTCAATTTTGGAAAGGGACGGAAGCTCGCAACTCCATTATAGAGAAACAGTTAGCTGCCCTTATGTTACCCTTTTGGCCTGTGAGGCCATAACCGATCCTAATCCTGTAACCATTCAATCAAGGTATCCAGTAGAGGGCTGGTTGCAGTCTTGGTTACGGATGCCATGAACAGGGGTAGCCCAAACCCCTACCTTGACCAAATCGGGGGCCTATTTGGAACAGAGGGCCCGTTTGTCATCCAGCACTTTATCAGATCAATTGTATGCCTTGCTGGGACCTATAGAATTTCAGGTATAAGAGCCATCCCCACCGATGGAAGCTGAAATGTCTATGGCTAGTCCTTATTTAGAGGGGCAAGCCCCTATTCTGGCAGATGCCTGGTATACAGATGGCTCCTGCTGAGGGCAACCGCCTACATGGGCAGCTGTGACAATACAGCTCTCTACAGATGAATTCTGGTACGAGAAGGGGACTGGACAAACCAGACACTGGGCTGAATTGAGGGCTATGTGGTTAGTGATGATGAATTAATCAGGCCCTGTACACATCTGTATAGACAGTTGGACTGTGTACAAAGGTTTAACACTCTGGCTCCCCTACTGGGCAGCCCAAGACTGGCTGATGGGGCACCATCCTTTGTGGGGGAGGGCTCTTTGGCAGGACTTGTATACATGGGGTCTTCAGGAGGGGGCCACCACTTATCATATTGCAGGACACAATCCTTTAAAGGCACCTGACAATGATGCTGCTGATGTTCTTGCTCAAGTGAGGGCAAGCCAGTTACTGCGCTACCTGGGAGAGCCAGGTTCCTGGCTACACCGCTAGCTGGGACATGTTGGAGCCCGAACCATGTAACAGGTTGCTCGTCAATGGGGTATGTCCCTGACCTGGCCACAATGTCAACAGGCTGTGCAAGAGTGCCAAATTTGTGCAAAACATCACCCCCACAGGCACTGTCCCCTGCGAGAACCGGGTGTTGTGCCAAGGGGTGGGCAGCCCTTTCAAGAGTGGCAGGTGAACTATATCGGGCCCTTGCCAACAGATCATGGTTGTCAATATGCCTTCATAGCAGTGAATACAGTAACTGGGTTAGGATTTCCCTGGCCCACAACTGTGGCCACCCAAGAAAATACCCTTGCTGCACTTGATCAGCTCAGCGCTGCCTATGGGACTCCTATGGCAATTAGCAGTGACTGGGGCACACACATTACTGTATACAAAGTGCAAGCTTGGGCTCATCGGAATGATGTTGATTGGGAGTTGCATGCACCTTACCGACCCCAAGCCGCAGGTATGATAGAATGATACAATGGTTTATTAAAGGAAAAATTAAAGGTCTTGGGCCCCGGTCTAAGCAAATGGAGAACCAATCTGCCGTCTACAGTCAGGCTATTAAATGAACAACCCAGATGTACTGGTCTGTCCCCTTTATGCAAGGTTGTTCAAGGGTCACCCTGTTTTTTGAAAATATGTCCCAACCCTGCTGACCCACACCTGGTGCCAAAAACATATAACATGTCTTTACCCCTCCCTGCTCCTGACTTGTTGGCACCAGGAAAACAAGCTTCATGGTCATGGCCTTGGACTACCCGGGCCTCCTATAAATCTTGGATGGCTCTCATACAAACTTGCGGTGCTGGATTTAAGGAAGGATTGATCTTAAAACCATGGTTGGGGCGCTGGCTCCTATCTGTGCAGGTGACTCTGCCGGAGAGGGCCAGAAGACCTATACTAAAGGGAACATTTGTTCTTGCCCTCTGGTCCCTTCCTTTGTATTCCATCACTCCATTAGAGCAGACTAGGCCCGAAACTGTTGGGGAAATAGTCTGGTATTATAGACCAGGGGCAAAACCCTTACCAGCCACATTTTTGTCACAAGATGGACATATTGCCTGTATTTTACCTGAGGGTAAAGATCTTCCTTTAATGATGTCTCTATCTGCTTTGTCCTACTGCCCAGGCTAACAGGAGGCAATAGTATTCTGTCCTGGGCACATACTTTTGCTCACGTGCACAATGTTTCCAACTGCTGGATGTGCATGGAAATACTGGTGGAGGCAGTTGAGAGGCTTCCGTGGCGGATTCACCAGGCTTCCCTAAACAACTGGACGGGGTTACGTACATGGAGCAGCACCGCTGAATGGGTCCAACGTCGCCGGGCAGTGGACAACTTGCTCCGCAAGGACCATAATAACCAACCCCCTCTCTTTGGTTATGCAATGACTAATGGGTGGAGTTGGGTGGTGGGGAACACGTGGAACTACGGGAACAAGTCCCGTTATGTATAGAACAACACCACTCAGCTGCTAATCGTATCGCTGGTTGGGTGTCCCCACACTTGTGTCAAAATATTACCCATGTGTTCACCTCTCACACTTGGTGGAATGGGGCCAGATATGCTGGCATTCATCCCATAGATATCCTTCCAGCTGGATACCTCTGGGTTTGTGGACATATGGATGGCCATATTTACCTGCAAATTGGACTGGCTGATGTACATGGGGTCGCCCTTACATTGTTGGTCGAGTGCTGGCGACCCTCCCTCAATTGCCTACTAATTGGGATGCTGTGTATGACCACTGGCTTTGCCAATGTAGAGCCACCTGGTGGTTCTACCCTTTTGCTCTGGCCCTGCCCGGAGCTGCTACCATAGATGTAGAAGTACAAGTAGAAGCTTTAGCAGTGCATATAGCTCAAGCCCTGAATGCTACTAAAGGGGCCTTAATCCTGTTATTGGATGAAAAAGCCCAAATGCATAAAGTTGTGCTGCAAAATCGGATGGCCTTAGATTTATTGACAATCTCCCAAGGTGGCACATGTACTATTTTACACGTGGAATGTTGTGTATATATCCCAGATCACACTGAGCACATTTAGACACCCCTGGCTGAGATGAACATAGAGGTACAAGCCATTGCCTCCTCCACAGAAGACCCATTAAACTCTTGGTGGAATTCCTTAGGATCCACCTGTCGGTGGATACTAATGATCCTAGCAATTATTGCTAGCAGTCTGGTATTCTTTTGCTGTTCCCTATATTGCTGCTGTGGGCTGTGGGCTCAAAGATAGGCATTATGGGCAAAGTCCCATGTGGCGGCCCTGTAGGGGTGGAGTGTCAGTCCCCAGAATGTTAAAGCTAAGCCCACTGTAAAGGGTTAAAACCAGGCCCGCCACCAATGCTTGACCTTGGTATAATCAGTCCATGGCTCGGGTTGAGGAATTCCTGGTGCTGACAGTTACTGCGCATGTACTGTCTTATGTAACCATGAAAACCTAAGCAATTGTTACTGGGCAGATGCAGCAAGATGCCACTTTTGTTTGAATACATACATATAGTCCCAGTTGCTCAATAAAGTAGCTTGCTTGCTGGTGTGTTTATGGTCCCCCATGTTGGCTCCGCATGTGTTCTTTCAATTGGGTGTACCACCGCCGAAACTTGCCCTGCCTGGAAACCTTGGCAATGACGTCCCCCATCTTCTAAAACTTCTTCCCAGCCAGGGAACTACCCACACACTACAGAAACAAAAGTTTCTGAAATCTTAGCCCATGTCAAGAAGTCATTTCAGAGGTGTAGTTATTAATAGGATGCTCTAAATTGTAATATTCTATACTCTGTGATTGTTCAACTGTATCAATATTTCTCCTTCTGTTTTTCTCCTTGTCAGTTTCCAAATGGTTAAAGCCAGGGCAGCTGTAAAAGATTACAGCCAGGCCTACTGCAAAGAGTTAATAACCCAGACTTTCACATTATATTGATGATATAATGCTAACTTGATTCTATTATAGAGCTTGAGACTCCATCCACCAGTGTATGAGAAGTCCTTGAGACCTCTGCTCCACAGTCTGCACAGCACCAGAGGGCAGCTGTCCCCACCTCTGTGCTCCCACAGTGCAGACGCCTGTCCCATCAGAGCCTTCTCCAAATGGCACAGGTGCCTCCTGCTGACAGATAGATGATGGTCAGGAGCATGGGGATAAACGAACCCCAGGGGCAGGCAGACGGAGGTCAATCTTGGCTCTACAATCTCCCATTTCCATGACTTTGGGGAAATGACATAGTATAGCTGTTTCCCATTTAGTAAAAGAGACAAGGTTCTTTTCCTCACAGGTTAGTTAGGATGACCCCCAGGTAACATCTGTACAAAGGCTGCACGCAGCAACCACTGGATCCTAACAGCACTTGCTGTGGGCTAGGCACTGTGCCAGGGGCGTTACATGAGTTAACCCAGCAAGTCTCACAATCTGAGCCTGGCAAGCCCCTGTAAACCCCATTGTACAGATGTGGAAATTGAGGCATGAAGAGATGGAGTGACTTGCTCAGCGATGGAGCTATGAAGTGGCAGAGCTAGGAATTGAGCCTAGGTTGTGTGAAGCTCTCAGCCAACATAGAGGTTATCTTTAATGACCAGCAACTGGCACATTGTAGAGGCATGACAAGCACTAGATGAATTAAAGATAGTTGGTCCCTTCTTGCCAGGTAAGAAAGCCCCATAGCTGGCCTAAGCTTGTCATGGTGGCCTGGCTCCTGGAGACATGTGGAAACTCATCCCTGCTCTGGTGCTGAGCATGGGGTTCAGGAAGGCCTCCTGGACACATAGGCTGTTGGCCCGGGGAGTTGAGAATGACACACAAGCACTGAGGGGTTTTCTGCAATCACACTACGTATCGTGAGCCTCAGGATTGACAAGGAGCTTGCGATCCAGGGAGGCAAGTCTCCAGCACACCTTGAGTGGAAGGTGGTCTCAAGCATCCAGGGCTGGGCCTAATGTGAGGCTGCATGACTCATGCAGACAGCTGCTGACGAGGTTCTGGGCCATGGGCTCTGCAGCCTTGTCCATATCTGACTTTTCAGCTGTGAATCCCAATGGCGTTGACATTCTTCTATAAACAGGGAAACCCCGATCACTTACCCACACTGTGTCTGTCTTCAGACCTTCTCAACGTACTGACCATGGACACACTTTCCTTTCCCCAAGCCATGCTCTATGTGCATCTTTACTTTGGAAAACTTCGTGTCAGAGAGGCAGATGCACAGTGGTTAGGACTCTGGACTCTCTTGCCGGAGCTGAGGTGTGAACCAGGGCAACTGGTTGCCCTCCCTCAGACTCAACTGCCTTCCTGTAAACTAGGGCTGTGGACGACATCTACCCTTATTGGGTGTGGGGACAAAGTCAGAGCGAAGGCAGGTGAGGGGCTTCATGACGCCAGGCGACCACTTGGGATTAGCTTCACTGGCCCTTTCTATCTTTCCCACAACTTCAGTTTTACCAGCCTCAGAATTTCAGTTTTAATTATTAAAATCTACTTTTCTTAGCTTGTGTACTTTAATCCTAGTATAATTTTAAAATATCCCTTTTGTTATTTTAATGATCTTAATTTAATTTGCTGTACCCTGCTGTGTTACTTGGTTATTTTTTAAAATTTTTAACAGCTTTATTGAGATATAAGTCACATACCACACAATTCACTCATTTGAAGTATATGAGTCAATGGTTATTTAGTATCTTCACAGGTATGTGCACCTGTCACCAATGTTAGAACATCTTCATCACCTTAAACCCTGTTTCCCCCACCCCAGCCCTAAGTACTCCCAATCTGTTTTTAAATTTTCTATTCTGGACTTTCCTATAAGTGAAATCATGTAGTACCTGTTGTGATTGGCTTCTTTCTCTATTGGATGGTCTTGGCAACCCTTGTCAAAAACCAGCTGACCACAGACATATGGGTTTATTTCCAGACTCTCATTTCTATTCCATTGAGCCACATGTCTACCTGTGTGTTAGTACCACGCTGTCTTGATTACTGTTGCTTTGTTTTTAAATTGGGAAGTGGGGGTGCTCCTCTTGATTCTTCTTTCTCCAGAGTATTTTAGCTTTCTGGGTCCCTTGCGATTCTATGTGAATTTTATAATTGGGTTGTCAATTTCTGCCAAGACGTCAGCTGGGATCCTGCCAGGCCCTGCCTTGGAATCTGAAGGGCAATCTGGGGAGACCCGCCACTGCGACAGGGTGACTCCCATCCACAACAGGGGCTGTCTTCCTGTTTACTTAGATCTTAATTTTCTGTCAACAGCGTTTTGTACTCTTCAGAGTATACATTTTGTAGGCCTTTGCTATATTTATTCTTAAGTATTTTATTCTTTTCGATACTATTTTCTTAATTTCAATTTTGGACTGTTCATTTACAACTGATTTTTGAACACTCGTCTTGTTTTTTGCAAATCTTGTTGAACTTGTTTTTTATTTTTTTTAAGAGTCTCAGTGCAACAGCTGTGGGAAGAGTTCACAGATAATAAATAGGGAGGTACACATACCAGACCACCACACCATACCCTCTTCAGTGTCACTGAACCTGCAAAACCTGTTCAAATGACCTCCTCAGGCATGAGCCCCAGGGAGCATGTTAACTGCTTCCAAATGGGATTATTTTCTGAGGATTTGCTAAGTTCTCTTCCCTCCTGTTCTCAGCACAATTTAAGAAACACAGAATGACTGGTAAACACCTGAATAAAATAATCTGCATTTGCAAAACAGATCATATCAGGTTGACTATTTTCATTACCAAGGTCTTTTTGCAAAATAGATCACTGCAGCTTCTGTAATGTATTGGAAGTATGCCTAATCTAAGCCCCCTATTTGTGGGCTTTTAGAAACAACTCATATCTAGGCCCACCTGTAAATTTACAGAAAGTAACACATCATGTTTATTCTTTAAATTTTATCTACTTCATAATACCTTAGAGGGAAGGTTTCATCTTAATTTTGCCAATCAGAAGGACAAAGTTCAAGACAAAACAAACAAACAAACAAAACAAAAACAAAACAAAAGAATCACAACAAACACTGAATTTATCCCTTGTCTCCTGCACAAGGAAAGTAACTAAAGTAGCACCTAATGGAATTAAATTTGATGAACAATTACTTAGCACTTACTCTGTTCCAAGCTGACCCTGCACAGGCATAGAGGATAGAAAGTATTATATGAGAGGGGTGTGGCCACCACCCTCAAGGAGATCCTGACCTAGCTGGAAAAAAGTCAAACAAATAACTGAGACACAGTGTGACATGGGATGTGAGGGGAAGGCTGACCAGAGCCTGGGCAGGAGAGAGGTGGGAGTAAGATGAGCCTCCTGAATAGTCAGAATGGGATCACTATGCATGTGTGTGACAATTAAAAAGTCTGACTGTCACTGTCTTGGGTGCCTGCCTCTCAATCTTGAATGAAGAGCCAAAGCCACGGCTCTCCTCAGTACCCAGGCAGTGCTCTAGTCATGCTGACACTCCTTCTCAGAGTGCTCATCTTTCCAGCACTAGGCCTCAAGACAATCAGGACCATGCACTGCCTGATAGGTCCTGGGAACAAGGACATACCTTCAAGGTCAGGTGGAAGACACACTGGAATGAAGCAGGGTGCCTTGAAGAATGGAGAAATGGAAAAGATGGGCCCCATGGAGAGGGGTGGCTTCTCTCTGCCTTGCCAGTGCTAGTAAAAAAATGCAATTCAACGTTGCCTAATTTTACCTTTACATAGAAGTTGAAAGGCTGATGTTTTAGGTGAAATTTCTCATTTTTAAAGCCAGACACTAATTTAATGAAAACAAACACTGTGAGCCACCTCCCGCAAATACATCGCTAGATATGGCCTACAGATCACCAGCTTCTGGTCTCTGTTCTGTGTAGTGTTCTGTAAGCCCCATAGCAGTCCCAATGTTGCATTATTATCCCCAGATAATCCTGATGAGACAATTGAGGTACAGAGAGGTCAGAACTTGCCAAAGCTCACCCCAACAGAAAGTGGCAAAACAGGAATTCTAGCCCAGGGTTGTCCAACATCAAAGTCCACCCAGGTGTCCTTACTTTCAACTGGCTAGTTTGAATTTCTAGGGACCTTATGGTTGGAAGAAGCTTTGCTCCATGGCTGCGTGCCTAGCAAGAAAGGTTCTTTAATGGCATTTTTACTTTAAAAATAAAATTACTTGTGTTTATTTTTAATGCCTTTCTTGCAACAGGCCAGGAAGTAAAAGGATCCACAAGTTGTGCCTATTTTAAGCATTCAGATAATCATGCTACCAAGTCAAATGCTGGAGAATTCTCTAACAGTTAAGTCCCCAGTATACCTCTCAGTTTCTGGAACCTTTCTTCCATGCCACAGGATCTAACAGCACTTTCCTGGTTTCCTGCGTACTTAACCCATTTCCCATCTAGAAAAAAAAAATGTGCACTTCGCTGCCACATTCATTTAATTTTACATAAACATGCTCTTGAGGTTGAAGCAAATCTGGCTGGTTTTCAAAGTGAAAATAAAATATAACAACTAGTCTGGGAGTTATTTCTAAAGAGAACTTGTCTCCAATTCTAATGTACCAGAAATATGTATGGTGATTAGAATTTAATAATTTTTTTCATGCATAGGAATGATACATTTTCTAGGATTTCACATTTTCAGCCATCGAGAATTACTGTATTTTGTAAACGGAAATACCACTAAAAACAGAGTGCTATAAACAGAATGATGTCATTTGTTTCCAAAGACTATCAATATATTAGAGCGTTGCGAAAATAGTAATAAAAACGTGGTATTTCCTGGCAAACTTTGGGTGTAAGTTTAGGATTGTAACCTACAAGTTACCTTGGGTAAATGCTGTAGCTGTAAGTGCTGCCAGCGAGAATTTTCGGGACAAATGGGTAATGGGTTAAAGGCTGCTGCGACCTGCTCTTTCCCCTGAAGAATTCCAGTCATTTAGCCAGTCATGTATTTACTGAGCACTTCAGGGACTCAAAGATAAGGTCCACTCTTGAGGGGCTTCCCTACCTCCCAGATGCTATACACCTGCCGTCTGGTATTATAATATCTGTGTTTACCGTCTCTTCTATAAGACTTTCCTCAGGCACAGGGAAGCTGGGCAGTGGGCAGTGATTCCACTAAGTGAGGAAATAAAGGAAGAGACAGAGTTCCCTCAGAATGGCATTTCAGTCACTCAACAAACATGAATGCCTACCTCTTGTAGGCAGAGCTAAGCTTTGGGCCTGTCCTCACTCAGCACACATTCTCCTGAGCTACGGTTGCGAAGGCAGTCTCCACAGGACACTTGCTGTACCCACAAAGTCAAGGGCCCACAGGCCCTATGCTTTTTGTTCCTATACTACCTTTTGGTTTTCCATGGAGTTAATAACTATTTCCCCCCCATTTTCTTGGTTTTCTATGTACCTACCACTAAATTCACAACTCTGACAAAGTACAACTTTTGCTAAACACATTCACACGCACTAGGCAACCAGTTTTTTGCATGGACTTCTGTCCCTCCTAGAATCCTCTTTCCCTGCTTCCATCTGGACAGGTTGCTCTTGGAGTCTGTCATCATGATGTTCCCTTGTCATCTCCTCAGGGCTTTCCATGTCCCATGCTTCCTGGACCCCATGTTTTCTGCCTCTTGGCTTAGGCTCTCATTTGATGGTATACCCATGGGAGATAGGAGATGAATTGTTTCAGATCTGCATTATGAAACGTCCTTATTCTCAGACCTGGTTAACGACAAAGCTGAATAAAGAATTTGAGGTTGAAAGTCTATTTCCTTCAAAATGGTGATGGCCTTACTTAAAGGTCTTCCAGCGTCTGTTACTACTGGGCAGTTGGATGTCTCTTCTCAAACACTCTTTATCCTCAGATTTCTGAAGTCTCAGGATATTCTTAATGTTTTATAGGCCATTGTCCTTAGTTTAACTTTTTAAAAATCCTACCTCAGCTGCTTATGGATTGCTCAACTTTATGTAAATTACTCGGCATCTATTAACTTTAATTGTCTAACATGTAAAATGGTAATACTATCAGCTATCTTACAGGGTTACATAATTGTATCATGCAACACAGCCTAGTTAGTTACTTTAGTGGCTTAGTCTAAGAAGGACAAGATGAACTTGTTTTTTGCATTGATTTAAGATTTTAGAGGGAGAGTCACATAGTGATGTTTGCCAGAAGTCAGAATCGCTTTCATTTGGCAAATAGTTCCTGAGTACATTTTATACAGAAGATCCTAAGTCAGGCACAGAGAAACAGAGAGTTGAAAAAAGTACATGCAATCATCCCACAGCAGCCAGGCGCACTGAGAGAGATGGGCTGGAGTTTAGAGGGGAGGAGTGAGCGCCATCCATGCAGCCCACAGAAGAGAGGTTGAGACTGCCTTTACCTTTCTTTCTCTTGCAAGGTCCACATTCAGGGTGGATCTCTTGTAAGGGAAGAGACACCACGTTTGCCAGACCAGCATTCAGCATGTACTGGTATAGACGCTTAAACATCCTTTCACACAGCCCCTGCCAAAACAAAATTTAAAGCTTTTAGGTACAAGCAAGGTGTCTGAAAATATAGTCATATAAACAAGCACAAGTTTGAGACCTGAGCTCTTTGATTATCTTGAATGAGAGCACACTGGAGGTATTAATGAGGAAAGAGTGCTAAGCTACATTGTCAAGGGCACAAAACAAGGTTCAGAGCAGTATATTAATAATCCTACTTTTTGATTTCAAGAGGGGAAGAGATTTTCCTAAAGAAATTTTCCTGGAAGGATATATAGGGGTAAGTGTGAGCCAGAGGGAGAGGAAGGTAGATACAGAAGGAGACTTCACTCTATACCTTTTCATACTGTTTTGACTTTTTAATCAAGTGAGTGTATTAATTATTAATTGTCTATGTATTTCATCACCTCCCACAGGCCATGAAACACATAGAAAAGAATTAAAAGCATTAAAAACAATTTTAATCTTTGTGCAGTTCCACTACTCACCCTTTCACTCCTATTTCTCAAAGAGATACAACCAAAGTGACCGTAAGTGCATATGAACTACAGGGTTTATGAACGACCAGCATCCAGTGCTGGCTGTGTTTTCTCATCTCTCTATAGATTCCAGGGTGCAAAAAAAATGTAGATACATTTTAAGCGATGTCATGTATGTATCAGATAGATGCTGATGGTAACCACTTTTGAGTACCTCTTGTATAATAATGGCAGAAGTCAAATGTGACTTGCATTCATCTTTTGTTATAGGTATATATTGCGTATTACAATTTTAAGACAGTTTTTTCCTTTCTTAAAATGTGTACATGGTTTTTTTGGGCACCCTCTGTATTTTAAAGTAATTTACTTGCCAATGTTGAAAAGTGAGAGGTTTCATATAAAAATCCAGATTCTAACTTTTCATGAAAAACAAGATCTGGCAACAAATCCTAGGCCTTGGCTTTGTCACAGCAGCAGTCAGCAGGAGCTGAGGACAGCAGCTTCTTCCAGAGGGGCACACCAGTTTCCAGGGCACCATGGCCTCTACGCTCCCATGAGGCCCTGGCACATTGAGGCTGAAGGCCAGTTCCCACTTATCACCATTTTTGTGCTGATCTTCTCACATGGCAGTTAAGAGGAAAATTAAATAGTTCTTGAACCCATACTGATATCAATCCATACTTCTCCACTTCTCCACTTAACCTGTTTCACTCATTTATATTGCCCTTGTTGCTATTGCTGGCATTTATTTTGCAACCCCTGGAATGGTGAGGCAAGTTACACTGTTGTTAGTTATGGATTGGACAATAGGAGGCACTCATGACTAAGAGTTGTTAGTTGAGTCTTACCAGTTTCCTCTTACACTCTGGGGGAGAGAGAGGGAGCAAATGTCTATGGTGATCATCTCTCAGACTAGCCAGCACTCTGGTCATTGGGTGGCAGAACATACGGCTATCAAAGAAATACAGATGACTCACATATGGATCATTCAAACTCACTGGCCTGGAAATGGCATCTATCGTTGATCTAGCTGTGTCCCCAGCATTGTGGAAAGACCCTTTGGAAACTCATCCATCAAACTCCAGCCCTCAACATATGGTCCTGAGCCCTGGCCCACACTAAGCAAGAGAGGATGGTGTAGTCCTGCATTCTGAGGGCTGTCATCAAGGACTTGTGCAATCTGCTCAGCAAAAATGGAAGCAAGAGGAGCCTCCCCAACCCCACCCCTCCCGGCAAAGTGTCAGCATCTATATTCACAGCATCAACCTCATCTACAGGCTAAGTATTCACCAAATCCTGCCAGCTCACTCTGATCTCTATTTCCAGCTGTCAAGTGAATGTCCCTGAAGATCCTTACACTCAATAAATCCTAAATTCAAATTTGTTGTGTATCTCATTCTCACCCAAACGTGTTCCTCTTTCTGGAGTCTCTACTTTATTCACGCGTTTGTTCACAAATATTGACTAAGCCTTTCCCATGGGCCAGGCACTCTCCTCGTGGTGGCAGCGGGGTTCAGCAGGCGCTGGATCCCTGCTCTTCCGAGTCGGCCTTCAAGCTGCAATCTAAATTCTGAGAGGGGAACTTGCCCAAGTCGGACAAGACTCTTTCATTTAGCTGTATAGCCTGCCTTTGGTCACTCATCAAGTCTTGCCAGTGTCACCTCTAAAACGTCTCTCAAATACTTCTAGCCAGTCCTCCACCTGGCCTGGGGCTAGAGCAAATACCTCATGGTCCCACTTCCAATTTCTCTTGGTCCATCGGTTCATTTCTTAAACACTTTTCCCTTCTGGCAACTTCTCTACTTCTAAATTGCCACCAGCACTTTATCAGGCTAAAGGCTAAAGTCCCAACTCCTCTGCCTGGTACTGAAGACCTTCCTATCTGGCCCCAACTTGCCTTTCCAGTCATATCTCTTGCTACTCTTGCCCAAGCGTACTGCCCACTGCATTACCTGTAAAAGGTCCCACAGCCTCCTGACACTGCACATGGGGTGGGGAGACCAGGCTAGTCTGGTCTCCTCTGTCTACTTCGGGAACACCAAATTTTCAAAGCCCAGCTCAATGTAACTTGCTCTAGAAAGCTTCTCCTAGCTCTCTGAGAGAGCACATCTCCCCTTTCCTGGAGCTCAGGACTCTAGCTAAGGGTGTGTGCACTTCTGCCCCTCCAATCAGACTGCTCCATGGCAAGGGGAGACCCGTCATCCTCATTAATTTTTGTCATCTTAGTGTGCAACGTGGTTCTGGCTCTAAATAAACACTCACTGAAGTTTTTGTTGAATGAATGAATAATGTTCTGCAACAGTGAAATATTGTTGCTGAGACAGTCCACAGTGATGCCCCAAGGCCAGACTAGCCTAGTCTCCCCACTCTCACGTGACTCAGTGAGGCAGATGGTTTCAGTCCCCAGTGTCTGCACGGGCTAGACAAGAAATATAAAGAAGAAAGCGGGCACATATTCATTCATTAAGCATGTAGGAATTGTTTTCATTTCTATTGGGGTCTTTTAAGAAGAGGCCTTAACAGTCTACCTTTATTTTGTACTTTTGATAGGGACTCTGAGAAATATTTCTCTACTATCACAAACAACAGTGTGCACGTAATGACAAATGGCACTAACTCTCTTCCTCACTGTCTGAGAGGTGACAGAAGCAGAGGGTCTGGGGGGAGCTGGCCAGTATATAGTGAGCTCCATCTAACTGTTGTCATGAGATACTGACAGCCTAGGCTTGTCAGGGCTTCCGATATTTCAGAAAGTTGGATTTTTTAATGTAAAATCTTAATTTTTAAAAATGCTAAGTCCAATTTATTTTTAACAATGTATAGGCCAAATGTGACCCACAAGCCTTGGTTTGTAACCTCTGCTTTGAAGAGACTTGGACTGGCAATGAATCTAGCAGCAGGGAAGAGACATCTTCCTCCTGAACAGTGAGCTCAGAGACCACAGTGTCACGATGCAGCACAGGCGATTTGGATGATCCTGGTGTCTATCACCACACTCAACCATGTTCCTTCAGGGACTAATTACTATTGCCCCAAAGTCTTGACTTGAGATTTAAGTTTAAGTTCTATTTAACTTACAGGGAAATTTTGTTTTTCTCCCATTTAGAATGTCAACTTTTTTCCTAACTTCTACTGAAGATGTTCAGATCAGACTGAAGCAGCAGCACCTCCCCGCTTTCTTCCACTCATTCTCATTCATCACTGCCTCTATGCTTGGGCCCAAAGGTGAAGCAGGTGAGTAACTGCTTTTCTCCCTATGTCCTCTCACCTCCTCATCAGTGAAGTCACTGCAATTTCAATATAACACCACTGGGACAAAACTAAAAGCCTGATTATGAAAGTAAATCTAATGCCCAGATTTAGCAGTCCATATGAACTTTTACAGCAGGTCTTAGAGCAAACCCCACGGGAAAATGGAAGTCAGTCAAAAGCAAGAAAGATGTAAGTTAAGGACTGAGCAATTTTTCATTCTGTAAAACGTAGGAAAAACTCACTTGTTTCAAGGTTGGGGACAGTCAAGTGTATAACAGGGTTCTATTGCAATTCATTTGACCTATACTTGACAAAGATCTACAGCAGTGTCTAACCTCTTGGCTTCCCTGGGCCACACTGGAAGAATTGTCTTGGACCAAACATTAAGTACACTAATACTAATGATAGCTGATGAGCTAAACAAACAAACAAACAAACAAACAAACAAACAAACAAAAAACCTGCAAAAAACAAACCCCAAACACCCCATAATGTTTTAAGAATCTGTGTTGGGCCATATTCAAAGCGGTCCTGGGCCACTCTGCATGCTGGGTACAGGTCAGTTCAGCCCAGGCAGCTCACCAGTTCCACCCGCAGCTTTCCTAGTGTCTCTATGTGGTTACTCCGTGTGCTTAGAATCGCTGAAAGCTTCTCCATGAGGATGTCATATTTGCTCCTCCTGTGAGAAACACAAAATGGAGCATTTTTTTCAAAATATTGCTAAAGACCA
The DNA here is from genome assembly GCA_004026885.1 of Lyroderma lyra. Classification (NCBI taxonomy): domain Eukaryota; kingdom Metazoa; phylum Chordata; class Mammalia; order Chiroptera; family Megadermatidae; genus Lyroderma; species Lyroderma lyra. Next base: position 41,940 of record PVJL010005790.1, read on the forward strand.
CCTATTTTTTCAAGGCAAGATTTAAATGACAACATATCAAACCATAAAACCTTGGTTTTAGGTCTTAGAGATCCCCTCCTGAACTTTACGGCTGGAGGCTGGAGCTCTGAACAGATGTGTCACACGGCCAAGGGCACTTAACTAGTGGCAGTGTACAGACTAGAGTCTATGGCTAAAACTTACTGAAATGATTCTTTAAAATGCCTTACATTTTGATAATACCTTGAAATGTAGAAGGCATCGTACATATTTATCAATCACTTGGTGAGGGAGGACAGGGGTTATTTCATAAAGAAGTTAATAAGCTTTTCTAAAATTCAGGCCCACAATGTGAACCCAGGTCTTTTCCCCCAAATCCAGTGCTATTTTCACTAGATTATGACACTGATCTTATTCTGAAGCCCTGGTTTCTACCCTTGACTTCACTGGCATGATTGTGGATTCTTCTCTCCACTACACTTTTATTGTGAAGTGGATGTCAGAATTAATGCTCTCAAGCTAACAGTCACCAAAGGAAGCTACTACTGAAGAGACAAGGGCTCCTCACCACTGTGCCTGGGAGAGGTTGGGGGAGGGGGTGCAGGGTGGAGCCTTGTTGCCAGTGCAGTCTGAGAAGGAGAGCTGGGCTTTACCTGCCCATAGGCCTAAGGGCAGGAAGGACATATGTATGGGATCCAGAGACTGCACCCACTTCTCCATTTGTACTACCTCTCAATGAATAAAAGAATAAATGAAGGCATAAATATTTACTATGTAGAAACCAGTACCAAGTGCTGTGTCATGCGGGAGAGTTCAAGTGACTTTACCTAAATCAGAGGCAAAAATTTCAATACAGACTTTGACTAGGTCCATTGTTCTCTCTTATACACACAGTTGCCACCCTAGGTTCTTTGTGGATCACAAGCTACAAGGCCCCAAATCTGACAATTAATTTCCCAACTTGCCACTGTGCCCTTACATTGGCAACATTGAGCAAACAACTCAGTAAGGTGTCATAACCTTAACAAGTTGTTTATGATGACAGTTCTGATGGCCATTCCAGAAAAAGAGTTCCAAAATTGCTTGGAAAGGTGGATGAGACACTGGCATTGGTGCACAGCTTCCCAAAGGGAGTACTTTGAAGGTGATTTTAGCGATATTCAGCAATGAGGTATGTAACACTTTTGCTAGGATGAGTTGGCGAAATTAGTTGTTCAACCTTGGATACACCAGTTATGAGTTTGGTGGTAAAAGTATTTAACCAATGGACTGTATCACTAAATTATTAAAATGCATATTATCAACGCATAATTCTCTCTAATGCATTATTTCCAAAACAGGTTTGAAGACAAATTCAGAGAGCATTTTTTCACTCCTGGAAATCACTGGTCAATAGTCAGTTGACACATGTATATCAAGCACTTTCTTTGGGCCAATCCCTGTGCTATGCAGTGGGCACTGTAAACTTTAAAACTTATACTTAATGCTGAGTGTTCATGCGACCTTTCTTTTGGATGGTGTGCCTGGCCACTGGGTAAAGGGCAAGGCTCTGTCATTTGGGGTGGTTGGGGGATCAAAGTCAATCTCTATGGTCCAGGGGCAGGGCCTGCCCCTTGCTTCTGAACTCTCCCTTGACACTGCCCATCTCCAGCAGAGAGCACTGAGGGCCAGGCACTAGGGATCACAGCTGACTCACTCAGATAAACAGCATACTGCAAGCTCTGACCTGTGACGTCACCAAACACATAACACAGAGCCCAAGAGTACACCCCAGCCTGCCTTTGAAGTACACCTGGCCCAGAGCTTAGCTGAGAATCAAGAGGCCATGACAAAGCACAGCTAAGCTGATCTCCAAACCAGAAGGCAAGAAGTCCCAATGCCTTGCCCATGAACACCAAGCTCTTGATATCCTTAGATATCTTCAGCCATTCTATCTTTATGGGAGTTATATTCAAGAAGAACCAAAGAAGGGCATGTGTCCAACACCACTCCCAGATAACTTAAAGAATTTTCAAACAGTTGAGACATGAGTGAATTCTGTTACAAATACCCTCCTCTCTGTGGTGTTACAGGATCCAACCTTGGGCTCCAGGCTACTGCCCAGGGAGTAAATGACAAGGGAGATGCCATAGTGACAAAGGAGGCCCCTGGGGGCAGATACAGTGTAGCTCAACCTCACCAGTCCCAAGTACACATCCTGAGAAACAAAGTTCCTAATTACACCCCTTTTAGAATTCTATGAATAAGACAGTATGAATCATCATTGATGTTTCCTAGATGCATCCTGAAGGTGTCTCACATTCAGAGGCCTGGAATGTGAGAACTGACAGGTTTTATGTGTTCTTAAAGCCCACTTGGAAGGAATTAAAACTCTCCTCCTGAACCTAGGTTCAGGTCATTTCTAGCTTCAGTAAAGATTGGAAAGATCATCAGGGAGAACTCCAAAGTGAATGAATATAAAGGTCTGTGGCATAGAGCTCATATGACTGTCATAGAGACCACAGTTAGAAGTAAATCCCATCAGCCACAAATGCAAAGTGGTAAGCAGACACAGAGTGGTGGCTTCTACCTATGTCACCTGGGAGTGGCAGACCATGGGTACCAACTTACATGCCAACGGCATCCCATGGAACTTGGTGTGAACTAAGACATCGCTCGATTTAGCTTTCAAGTTTGCAGGGTTCAATCAGAATTGACCTGGCCCTTGTGGCCTGATCCCATATTCTCCACATTAAATTTAGCTTCTATGATCAGTATTCTGTGGTTTCTCTGTGTCCCTTGACATTCTCCAAGGGCACAGTGAGGACCTGACCTCACAAAAATCATGGGGGTTGGAGCTTGAAATGTTCTCAGGGCTTTGCAACCCATAGAAAAACCTGAAGAGTGCAAGAATTCTGTGTAATTTGACCTCAGCTATTAGCAAACAACAAGGTCCCTCAGAGGTGGGTTATGATGTACATATCAAGAACTTGGCCCAGTCCTGCTTTTCAGCATGCTTTGGAAAGTACATCAAACTCACGAATTTGTAGACCTGACCCTTTTGAATGGCAGAATCCTCTGGGTACAGATTAACTTCCAACCCTTACCAACATTGGTGCTCGGTTTTTCAGGAGGCCTTCAGCATCTGGGTCTGCATCAGTAAATCTGTAGTGAGACTGGTCATGGCTTCTCCAGTACTGCTGAGCTTAGTTTGGTAGCATGTGAGAAGTAGTCTGAGTTGTGTTGAGCACCACAAGCTCACACCAGTGACTGCCCACCACACACATAAGAACAGAGAGAAAAGAATATACTTCAACTGTTTGGGATAAAGCAAAAGGAGAGCTTATCCCTAGGTGAGAGACCTTGACAACACAGCTCAGCTGATCTCCAGGCCTGAAGCCAGGCAGCCCCAATCCTCTGCCCATGACCAACAGGCTCTTGAGTCTGTTGGGAGACTCCAGCCCTTCTTTCTTCATGGGCAGTTTGTACAAGCAGACCCAAAGAAGTGCACGCCTGTAGCACCACTTCCCATTAAATACAGAAAATCCTCAGAGGAAAAAGTTCAAAATTTAGAAGCTACCCACTTTCTTCTGATGTTACAGAATCCAGCCTCGTTCTCCAGGCCAGTGCCCAGGGAACAAAGGACCAGTGGGAGGTCATAGTCAGGAGGGAGTCAACTAGGGGCAGGCCCAGAGTAGCTTCACACCATTCAGTCCCCAGTGCACACAAAAAGGAGTTCTCAAGTACACCACATTAAGGAGGGTATGTGGAGATCTGTCAGAATCATCAATGATGTCTCATGGTTGGTTTCTAGAGGGGCTGCAACCGCTGAGCCCTGGTAAGCTGGGACCTGACAGCCCTCATCTGTTATCCAAATGTCTATTGGCAGAAATTAAACCCTTTCTCCTCATAGTACGTTCATGTCATTTATAGCTTCAGTTGGGATTGACGAGAACCTTCTGCAAACCTTCCACACAACTGGACATTGAGATTTCTGGTTTATCGCTGACCTGACCAACATAGAGAACACATGCAGACTTACATGCCACCAGCTACAGATCCAAAATGGTGAGTAGCAAGAGATGGACACCTTCAATCCACAATACCTCTATTTGGAAGGCCATAGGCTCAAACGTACACACCAACTTTATCCCATAAAACTTGAAATAGACAAAGACACCTCTTGATCTAGCTGTCGAACTTCTGGATTCAATCAGACTGAAGCTGGCCACATTCTTCCTATTTCAGATGTCAGCTTTTCATGATGTGGCTAGTCCTCTGTGTTCCCTGTGGTCGCCATTACATTCTCTGATTCTTAGTTAAGACCTAGTTTCACAGGAAACCATTGGGAGTCTATAACTGTATTTTAGGACTTTTGAATCCCTAGATCAACCTGCAGTCTCTGAGGACTCTGGGGTGCTGGAGAGCTCAGATATTAGCTGATAAGGGAACTCCATAGCTGTTTTTTATGGTATCCCCAGCAAGAATTTGGCTCAGGCCTCCCCTGTCCAGGCTCCGGAAACTACATCAGGCTTAGGGATTAGTAGCTCTGAATCCTGTGAATGGCAGCATCTTCTTGATCCAGGTGAAAATTCCAAACCTTCCAAGAATGGTTTCCCTATTATCCAGCAGGGCTGCAATATTTGCATCTGTAGTAGGCATCTGAAGTGAGACTGGCCAATGCCACAAGTATTGCTGTTCTTTTGTGGCATGTGAGAGGCTCCCTGAGATTATCAGAGTGCTGCAAGCTCAGAACAGTGACTCCCAAAAAACTCATCAGAACTCAGTGACTGAGAAAGCCACCCAGCCTGCCTTTGGGATATACCACAACCGGAACTTAGCCCAAGACAAGAGACCATGACAGCCCATCTCAGGTGATCTTTTGACCTGAAGCCAGGCAGCCCCATTCCCCTGTTTATGACCATCAGGTTCTTGAGGCTGTTGCGGGCCTAAAGCCATTATTTCCTCATGTGAGGTTTGTAAAATCACACCCAAAAAGGGGCATGGCTCTGGCACGACTTCCCAAAGTATATAGAGAATTCTCAAAGAGAGGAAGAATGTGGAAAGTTGAGACCTTTTCTTATAAATACTCACCTCCCTCTGGTGTTACAGAATTCAACCTTGGGCTCCAGGCCAGTTCCCAGGAAATGAAGCACAAGTGATAAGCCACAGTCAGGAAGGAGGCAACTGGGGGGCAGGCACAGTGTAGCCCCACTCAATCCAGCCCAAAGCATACATTAGAAAAAGAGTTCCCAAATACAGCATGTTTAGGAGGGTTTGCAAAAACCTGTCTGAATCATCAATGATGTCTCATGATTGCCTCCTTGAAGGACCCCACCCTCAGAGCCCTGATAAGTTTGGACCTTAAAGCCTCTATCTGGGAGTTCCCTGATGGTGTAGTGGCTTGGGGCTTCGGCGCTGGCGCTGTCGGCGCTGCGGCCTGGGTTCGATTCCCAGTCAGGGAGCTACCCATATACCAAAAAGCAAAAAAAAAAAAAAAAAAAAAAAAAAAAAAAAAAAAAAAAAAAAAAAAAAAAAAAAAAAAAAAAAAAAAAAAAAAAAAAAAAGCCTCTATCTGTTTTCCAATGTTTCATGCCAGGAGTTAAACCATTTCCCCTCATCCTAGTTTTAGGCCATTTCTAGCTTTGGTTATGATTGGAGAGGATATCCAGCACACACCAAATCTAACCAGACATAGATATTCCTGGCATAATGCTGACAAGTCTGACATAGAAACCACAGGTACATGCCTATCCTGATTAGCACTGGGACCTCAGCAGACTTCAAACCTGAGCAGCACAGAGATCTATTGCAGAACCCCAACCTGAACAGCACAGAGACCCAAAAATGGATACCTAAATGACAAATACAGAGACTCCATGAAAACCCCAAACCTCATCAACATAGAAACGTCAGGCAATCTCCGCCCTCACCAGCACAGAGAACATAGGTGAACCCCAAACCTCAGTTGTTACAAACACCCTGAACATATCACAAAAGTGACTAGCAAAGATACCAAGGCAGATTTCCAACCTCATGACCACAGAACTGATATAGACTAACAACCTGACCAGCATAAAGATCCACGGCAAACACCCAATCTGAATAGAACAGTGAACCCCAGGTGGATGACAAAATAAATTAGCACATAACCCCTCATAAGACCTCAACATAACCATCTCAGAGACCCCTAACAGAACCCCCAATTTGCCTAACACAGAAACCTCTGGCTGATTCTTATATGACCAGGACAGAGACACCCCAAACTGACCTCAAACTTTACCAGCACAGAAAACTAAGGCAGAAACTCAACTTCACAAGAACAAGGATGCATGCAGACCTGGAACCTTATAGAGAAAGAAACCCCAACCAGACACCCAAACCGAATAGCACAGTACCCTGCAGTCCATTATACTGAACAACAGAGCAACCTCAAGAAACCTGAAACAGACCAGCACAGATACCCCAAGAAGACCCATGATACTATCAGGAACATAGTTCTCAATCACATCCCCATCTTTAGAAGTACAGAGAACACTGACAGAATGCCCAGATGACAAGCATACAGACTCCCTGCAGACCCTGAACCTGGCCATAACAGAGAGACCCTACAGACCCCAAATGTAACCATCACAGGAAGTCCCAGTAGAACTCAAATTTGACCAGAACAGAGCCCCCCATGCAGATCTCTGAAGTGAACAGAAGAGAGACCCCAGAAACAGAGAACAGAACAGAGACCCTAGCAGACCCCAACCCTGACCATAACAGACTCCAGGCTGATTTCAAATGTGACTGGGAAGAGAAGTCCCCAGCAGAACCCTAACCTTTCCTGCACAGAGATCACAGAGTGACCCCAAACTTACCAGTCCAGATAAACCCACCGACCTCCAACTTGACCAAAAAAGACATGCAGAAACCCAACATGACAAGCACAAGGACTGCTGCCATCCTGAAAACTAACAAGGACAGAGACTTCCAATAGACACATAACCTGACAAGATAGTACCCAGCAGTCCATTAACCTGAGCAGCAGAGATACCTAGCAAATCTCCAAAGAGACCAGCACTGATACACTAAGCATAGCTTCAGTGTGACCAGGTGCACTGACCTTAAGCGTAGCCTAATCCTAACCAGCAGACAGAACTCTGACACATCACACAAATGACCAGCACAGAGACTCCTGGCACACCCACAACAAGACTCAGAAGCTGACCATCATATACAGCCCCAGCATAATCCCAACCTTCTGAAATCTAAATGCAGACCTCCAATGTGACCAGACTAGAGACTCCAGGCTTACCAGAGACAAGCAGAAAGTCTTCAGTAGACCCCAAACATGACGAGGACTTAACCCTTGTCCACTCGAAGTGTGACATGGAACAGAGCTCCTCAGCAGCCTCTTAATCTGACCAGCAAGAAATCACCAGGAGAACACCTACCTCACCTGGAATGTACCCAGAAGTCCCCAACCTGAGTAGCACGCAGATTGGCCATAACTTCAACCTGACCAGCACAGTTTCCAGGCAGAAAACCAATCTGACCAGCACAAAGACCTTTGGCACACCTCCCACATGACCAGCATAGAGAGCACCAGAAGACCCCTAGGATGAACAACATAGACTCTCAGCAGATCTCCAAATGTACCAGCACAGAGACCCCTACCAGACCCAAAACCTGATGAACAAGGAGACCCCAGTGACTCTGTAACATTACCAGAACAAAGACACCAGGCTGACAGCCTGAATGGCAAGCATAGAGAACCCAGCAGACATGGAACCTGACCAGCAAAGAAACCTCCAGAAGACCTCCAGCCTGATAGGCACAGTACTACATCAGTCTCCTCACCTGACAAGCAGACAAATCAAAATAAACTCCAACTTTATCAGCAGAGAATCCTCAGGCATTCTGTCAGCATGTTCAGCATAGACCCCAAAGATACACACTAAAGCTCACCATTAGCACACAGACATCTGATCTATTCCCACCTAACTTGTATGTTTCCAGGCCAGCTTTTAGATCAGCACTTGACCATTAACTTATGTTGTTTCTCTGACTGAGGGTCCTGTGCTGGTCTCATTAAATGTGTGTGAGGTGCCTCGGATCTGGTCAGGTTAGAGTTATTTGGGATGTCTGTGACAGGCACGTTGGAATTTGACAGGGTGTCTTCATTCTCAGTAACATTTACAATGTGCCTTGGTTTTCTCCAGATCATGTTAGTGGTCTGCTGGCTTCTTATTACTGGTCTCATGTGTCCCTTGGTTCCCTCTTGCAGTTTCATTCTAGATCTGCATTGTGGGGTCTGTTATGGTCAGGTTGGGGGTTGACTTGGGCTCTCTGTGATGGTCAGTTTGGGAGTCTTTCAGAATTCTCTATAGTGGACATTTGTTGGTTGTTTATGATTCCTCCATGTTGGTTAGGATGAGAATGTGCTGGAGAATTTTGGGCCTGGTTTTGGATGTTGCGTGTATTCCTGAGGTACCTGAGGGGACAGCTAGTAATCTGCATGGGGTTAGTCTTGGGAATGGCTGTGGTCTTTCTACTGGGGGTAGGTGGGCTTAGTGTCACACTTATGGTCACCCTGATGGTCTACAATGGCAACTTTGTTCTGCTCAGGTTATGGGATTGTTTGGACTCTCTGTGATTTTCATGATGAGATTTGGCTTGACCTCTACATTATGGTCATGTTTGGGGACACCCACGAGTCTATATATAGGTCAATTGATGGTACTGTCAGGGGTCTCTTTTATTTTTAAGTGGTGAAATAAAAAGATAGTTTATTGGGGAAAATGTACACCCCAAAGAGGTAGAATGGGGCTCGAGCAAAGAAAGTGGATCAGGAGCCAAGTCAGGGGTCTCTGTGTTAGTTAGGATGTAGATGTTATGGGTATCATTGTTCCTGGTCATTTTGGGGTTTTGTTTGGTGTATCCGGGCTGCTCTTTTTAGATATACATACAGGTCTTTCTGCTTGACAGGTTAATAGGCTGGTGGATCCTGTGCTCATCAGGTTGGGTGAGTTTTTGAGTCTTTCTTAGTCAGGTTTTTGTTCTGAAGAAATTTCTGTGCCTCTCATGTTGAGTTCCTTCCTGATATCTCTGTATTGGTAAAGTTTGAGGTCCGTGTGTCTTCTCTGTTCTGGCCAGTGTGTGATCATTTGAGGGTCTGTGGGCTAAGCAAGGTGGGATTCTTCTAGGGGTTTCTGTTCCTACAGATTCTTGATTTCTTTCTAGTGTTCTGGTCAGGATAGAAATTTGCCACACTCTTTCTAGTGGTGTCAGGTGTTCCTGAAGTGTCTGTCCTTGTCACCTTGGAAGTCTGCATTTGGGCCTCTGTTCCAGTTTGCTATGAGGTGTGCTGGAGCTGTGTGTGATGGTCAGGTTTGGGTATGGCTATCAGTTTTTATGTTGCTCATTTGGGAATTCTGTCTGTGTTCTCTGTGCTGGTTAAGAAGGTGTGCGGTAGTTCTCTATGCCTGGTCAGGTTGCATGTCTCTTTGGCGTATCTATGCTGTTCTGTTTGGAAAATTGCTAGGGACTCTCTACTGCTCAGCTTAATGGACTGCTAGGTATTGTACCTGTCTGGTGGAATGTCCCTTGTGGGTCTCTTTACATTTCTGCAGGGGTCCCTCTGTGGTCATGTTGAATTACTGTCCTAGGTGTTTGGTTTGAAATAGTTTTGTGTACATGGTGCAGTCCGCTTTCTGATCAGGTTCAGATCATTCAAGGGTCTCTGTGTTGGGCAGCTTGCTCTTCTGCTCAGTGATATCGTGATTGTCAATTTGAGGTTTTCTGGGGGTATCTGTGCTGATTTGTTTGGGGTCCTGCTGGATATCATTGTTCAAGTCCTTGGGAGGTTCTTCCAGTGGTCTTCGTCCTAGTTCGGTTTGGGCTCTGCGTGGGGTTTCCGTGCCAAGTCCGATTGGAATTCTACCTGGGTTCTCTGTACTGCTGTTGTGTCTTACGTGCTCATGCATAGCATCTGCCTTCAGTCTTTCTGTTGATCATGCTGAAGTTATGCCTGTAGACACTGTAGTGGTGAAACAGTGATCTTTTTTAATGATTCTGCTCTTCAGTATGGGAGACTGACAGGCTAATGTGCCTATCAGTTAGGGGATCTGTCAGGGTCTCTGTGATTTTCATGTTGTTTGTGGGCCGGGGTTTCTGTTCTGTTTAGATTGAAATTTGTATGCTGATGTTCTCTGTGCTGTTCCCTTCTGGGGTCTGGAGGGAGTCTCTGTGTTATTGAGATTGGGGACTATGTCTGGGTCTTTATACTTATCAGTGTGAAGATCTGCATAGGGGTCTTTGCCGGTCATGTTGGTTGTCTGCCTAAGGGTTCTGTGCTGTTCAGGTTAGGAGTCTGCTTCGAGTCTCTTTCCAGGTCAGCTTTTAGGCTTCAGGTGATCATTTGCTTGTCATTTATTTTATTTTTTCTTTGCCTGAGGTTGATCTTCTTGTCAAAGTTTAATGTTATCGAAAGGCCTCGAATCTAGTCAGGTTGGGGTCCTTCAAGGACACTTGTTATAAGCACGTTGGCATTTTTCAAAATGTCTCTGTACCAGTGACATTTAAAATTTCCTTGGGGTGTCTTGGTCAGATTTTTGGTATGCTCGGGTCTTTCCCCTGGTCTCATGTGTGCCTGCGTTCTCTATTTTAGTAACACTGGAGATCTTATATGTGGGGTGTGTTCTGGACTCATTGGGAGACTGCTTGAGCTGTCTGTTGTTGTCAGATTGTGGATCTCCTGGATTCACTATACTGGTCATTTTGGCAATCTCTCAGTGTTCTCTGAGCTTGATAGGATGTGGATGTGCAAGAGAACTTTGAGCCAGATCAAGATGAGGGATTTTCTTGGCACTTCTTGGCTGGTTCGATTAGAAATATGCTGAGATATCTCTGCTATTCAGGATAATAGACTGCTGTGTACTACATACTAGTCAGGTAGGGTTTTGTTTGGGTGCTCTTCCCTAGTCAGATTTTTGTTGTGAAGGGGTTCTGTGCTTATCATGTAGAATTTCTTTCTGATATCTCTGTTTTTGTAAAACCTCAGGTCTGTGGGTGGTTTCTGCTCTGGGGAGGTTGGGATCATTCGAGGGTCTCTGTGCTACGCAGGTTGGTGTTCTGCTGGGGTGTCTCTGTTTTCACTTACATTCATTATCTGCGTGCCTTTGTCCAATTCAGGTTAGGGGATACTGTTCTCTCTCTATTGCTCATGGATGACCTTGGGGTCTGTCATTTAGGTTGCCATAAAGGTCTGTGTTGGGCGCTTTGCCCTGGTCAGGTTGTTGGTCTTTTGGACAGTTCTGTGATTGTGATGTATGGGTCCTGCTTGAGCTGTCTGTTCTGGTCATGTTGAAGGACTGTCAGGAGTCTCTACACATGCCACTTCAGGGTTCTGTCAGGGTTGTCTGTGTTGGCTAAAATTGGGGTGTCCTGGACATCTTTGTTTCTAGTCATGTCGTACTTCTGTTTGGGGTATCTGTGCTGGTCAGTTCTCACATTTTCTGTGTGCTCTTTCCTGTTCAGTTTAACAAACTGCTCGGTATATGCCTGTCATGTTAGGTGACTGGTAGTGATCTCTGTCCTGGTCATGTTCCAGGTCTGCAGGAATCCCTTCGCTTTTCATGTTGCATTTCCTTCTGAGGTCTGTGTGTTGGTCATGTTTGTGGTCGGTGTGTGCTCTGTTTTAGTCAGCTTTGGGTCAGTCTCGCATAAGTCTTCTTGGTATTTTGGGGTTCTTCTTTGGTCTCTGTTTCTAGTGAAACTTGCAATGTGTTAAGAGTTTTTCCTCGTCAGGTTTTGGGTCTCCTGGAGTCTCTCTGCTGGTCTCTGGTGTGCCTGAAATCACTTCTCCTGTCACCTTGGAGGTTTGCAGCAGGGACTGTTTGCTGATCTAGTTGGTAGTTTACTGGTGCTGCCTGTGATGGTTAAGTTTGTGGTCTGTCAAGAGTTTCTATGTTAGTTATTAGGGAATTCTGTTCGTGTTCTCTGTGCTGGTTGGGATAAGGATGTGCTAGAGATCTATGTGTCTTGTCAGATTGGTGGTACCTAGGCTGTTGTGTTTCAAGATTTGATAAGGTAAACATGCTGCTCAGGAATATGGGTTCATGAGCAGTGTATCTGTCAAGTTTGTTTTCTCTGGCTGGTTACTTTCTTGTCAGTTCCCAAGCTAGGCGGGATCATTGTGCTTACCATGTTAAATTTCTGCCTTAGCACTATGGGTTGGCCAACTTTTGGGTAGGTTTTTGTGTCTGTGTACTGCTCAGTTTCATATGAGTCAGGGTTCTCTGTGCTCGGCAGCTTGCAGATCTGCCATGAGATTCCTTGATTGTCACGTTGAGGTCTTCTGGGCATTTCTTTGCTGATTAGTTTGGATTTAGAATGGGATCACTGTTCTGGTCAGGTTGAGGGTGGGCTGGTAGTCTTTGTCCTTGTCAATTGGGGTTCAGCATGGTGTTTCTGTGCCAAGAAAGTTTGGGCTTCTGCCGAGGTTCTCTGTATTGGTGTCTTTGGAAGTCTTCTTGTGTGTCTGTGGGGTAACATTTACTGCCGTCCTTGAGTCTCTATGTTTGTGACGTGGAAGTTATGCCTGGGGACACTCTGCTTGTCATGTATGGGGGTCTTTATATCTCTCTGCTTGTCAGAATGGAGGACTGATGTGGTACTGTGCCAATCAGTTAGGGGATCTGTCTGGTTCTCTGTGTTTTTCAAATTTTTCATCTGCCAGGAGTCAAGGTCCTTTTCAGGATTAAGTTTGTCTGGTGGTCTCGGTGCTGGTCAGGGTTTGAGTAGGCTATGGTTCTCTGTTCTGGTGAATTTTGGTGCCTGCTCTAGTTCTATGTGTTATTCAGCTTAGCGGTCTTGTGGAGGTCTCTATGCTCGTCAGTTTGGAGGCCTGCTTTCATCTCTTTGCTGGTCAGATTGATCATCTGCCTAAGAACTTTGTGCTGGTCCATTTAAATGTCTGCTGAAAATATGTTTTCAGGTCAGCTTTTAGATCTGCACATGACCATTTGCTTGTCATGTTGTTTTTCTGACTGAGGTTCACATGCTTTCACGTTAAATATGTTTGGGATGCCTTGGATTTGTTCAGGTTGTGGTCATTTGAGGTGTCTCTGATGGGCACGTTGGAATTTCACAGGATGTCTTTGTTGTCAGAAACATTTAAAGTAGGCCTTGGTTTTGTCTAGCTCATGTTTGGGGTCTGCTGGGTTCTTACTATTGCTCTCGTGGGTACCTGGATTTTCTGTTCCAGGTCCATTGGAGATCACCATTGTGCGCTCAGTTCTAGTCATGTTGGGAGTTGACTCGGGCTGTCTGTGATGGTCAGGTTGAGGGTCTTCCAGGATTCTCTATACTGGACATTTCATGATTGATTTTTTTGTTATCTGTGTTGGTTAGGCAGAGAATGTGCTAGAGATCTTTGGGCCTGATATCGGACGTTGTGTGTCTTTTTGGGGTACCTGTGAGGACTGCTTGTAATCTCCATGGGATTTGTCCTGGGCATGGCTGGTGTTTTTCTGCTGGGCACAGGTGGGCTTAGTGTCCTCTGGTGGTCAACCTGGTGGTCCGCATGGGGGGCTTTTTCTGCTCAGGTTATGGGTCTGTTTCTGATCTCTTTGATGATAATCTTGAGATTCAGATTGACCTCTTTTTTATCGTCACATTGGGGCATGACTATGAATTTGTATGTTGATCATTTGATGGTACTGTCAGTGTTCTTTGGTTGGATAGGATGTGGATGTTCTGGGTACCATTGTTCCTGGTCATTTTGCTTTTTTTAGACATATGTGTAGGTCTCTCTGCTTGACAGGTTAATCGAATGGTGAATCCTATGCTTGACAAGTGGGGTGTCTTTCTTTGTCAGGTTTTTGCTCTGAAGGAATTTCTGTGCTTGTCATGTTGATTTTCTGCCTGATGTCTCTGTTTTGCTAAAGTTTGAGGTCCATGTGACTTCTCTGTTCTGGTCAGTTTTTGATCATTTGAGAGTCTGTGTGCTAAAGAAGGTGGTGTTCTTCTCAGGGACTCTGTTTCTACTGACATTTAGAATCTTCCCAGGGCTCTTTCTGGTCAGGTTAGGCATCTGTTGATTTCTTTCTGGTGGTCTCGGGTGTGTCTGAAGTCTCTGTCCATGTCAACTTGGAGGTGTGCATTTGGGCCTATGTTCCTGCCTGGTATGGGTTGTGGTAGAGCTGTGTGAGATGGTCAGGTTTGTGGTTTGCCATGAGTTTTTATGATGCTCATTTGGGAATTCTGAGTTTTCTGTGCTTGTTAAGAAAAAAATGCAGAGTAGATCTCTGTGCCTGGTCATTTTGGGTGTCTCCTTGGGGTATCTATGCTATTCTGTTTGGAGAATGGCTAGAGACTCTCAAATATTCAGCTTAATGGACAGTTGGATACTGTACCTGTCTGGTTGAATGTGTTTTATGGGTCTTTATCCATGTCAGGTTCCAAGTGTGCAGGGATCCCTGTGTTGTCATGATGAGTTTCCGCCTTAGATGTTTGCTTTGGACTTGTTTAAGGTTGCGGTGGTGTCTGCCTTCTGCTCAGGTTCAGATCAGTCAGCGGTCTCCATACAGGCAGTTGGCACTTCTGCTCAGAGATTCCATGATAGGCAGGTTGACGTCTTCTGCAGCTATTCATGCTGATTTGTTTGGGGTCCTGCTGGTGTATCACTGTTCAAGTCAGGCTGAGGGTCATCTGGCCATCTTTGACCTGGTCCAAGTGGGATTCAGCATGGGGTCTCTATGCCCAGTGAGATTGGGCTTGTGCCTGGGTTTTCTGTGCTACTCTATTTGGATGTCTGCCGCTGTGTCTGAGGTGGTCATTCATAGCCTCTGCCTCTGGTCTTTCTGTTGGTCATGATGATTTTATGCCTGGGGATACTGTACTGATGAACCAGAGATCTGTTTAATGACTCTGCTTTTCAGTTTGGGACACTGACGTGATAAACTGCCTATCAGTTATAGGATATGACAGGTTCTTTGTGTTTGTCATGTTGAGTGCTGGCCGGGGTGTCAGGTGGAAGTTTTTTTGCTGATCTTTCCACTAGTCAGAGTTTAAATCTGCTGATCTCTGTGCTGTACACTTCTCGGGTCTGCAGGGAGTCTCTGTACGATTCAGCTTGGGTGTCTTTGGGGGATCTATATCCTCATCAGGATGAAGGTCTACATGCAGTCTTTTTGCAGGTCATGTTGGTTGGTTGCCTAAGGACTTTGTGCTGTTCAGGTTACAGGTCTGCTTCGAGTCTCTTTCCTGGTCAGCTTTTAGACTTCACGTGACGACTTGCTTGTCAATTTTTATTTTTTCTCTGCCTGAGGTCGATCTTCTGGTCAAAGATTAATGTTATTGGAAGATGTCGGATGCGTCATTCAAGGACATCTGTGATAAGCACCTTGGCATTTTACAGGGAGTCTCTGTCCCAGTAACAATTAAAATCTAACTTGGGTTGTCCTGCCAGGTTTTTAGTCTACTCAGTACTTTTCACTGGTCTCATGTGTGCGTGGATTCTCTATTTAAGTGTGTGGGAAATCTGCTATGTGGAGTCTGTTCTGAACTGTTTTGGGAACTTCTCGAGCTGTCTGTGATGGTCAGGTTGGGGGTTTCCAGGATTCTCTATACTGGTCATTTCGGCATTCTCTCAGTATTCTCCATGCTGGTTAGGATGAAGATGCGGAGGAGATCTTTGAGCCAGATCAGGTTGGGGGCTTTGCTTGGCTCATCTGGGCTGATCTCTTTAGAGACATGCTGAGGTCTCTGCTGGTCAGGATAATACACTGCTCTATAATCCATATTAGTCCAGTAGGGTGTCTTTTGGGGTCTCTTCCCTGGTCAGGATTTTGTTGTGAAGGGATTGCTGCGCTTGTCATGTTGAATTTCTTTCTGATGTATCTGTGTTGGTAAAGCTTGAGGTCTGTGGGTGATCCTTACCCTGGTCAGGTTGGGATCATTTGAGGCTCTCTGGGCTATGCAGGTTGGAGTTCTGCTGGGATGTCTCTGTTTTCACATACATTCAGCACCTGCGTGGGATTTGTTCAAGTCAGGATAGGGTCTGCTGTTGCTCTTGGATAAGCTTGGGGTCCATCATTTGGTTACAATGGAGTTTGGCATTGGGTTCTTTGCCCTGGTCAGTTTGTAGGTCTTTTGGAGAGCTCTGTTTATGTCCTATATAGGTTCTGTTTTAGCTATCAGTTCTGGTCATGTTGAAGGACTCCCAGGAGTCTCTATACATGCCATTTCAATGTTCTGTGAGGTTTGTTCATGTTGGGTAGGATTGGGGTGTCCTGGACATCATTGTTCCTGATCATGTTGGAGTTCTGTTTGGGGTTTCTATGCTGGTCAGTTCTCAGGTTTTCTTTGCCCTGTTTCCTGGTCAGGTTACTGAACTGTTGGTTACCATGCTTGCCAGTGTAGGTAACTGGTAGGGGTCTCTTTCTGGTCATGTTCCAGGTCTGCAAGGATCCCTGTGCTTTTCATGTTGCATTCCTTCTGAGCTCTGTGTGTTGGTCATGTTTGAGGTCAGAGCGTGCTTTCTGGTTAATTCAGCTCTGGGTCAGTCTTGCATAACTCTTCCTGGTATTTTGGGGTTCTTCTTGGGTCTCTGTCTCTAGTCATACTTGCAATGTGCCAAGGGTTCTTCCAGGTCAGGTTTTGGGTCAGCTGGAATCTCTCTGCTGGTCTCAGGTTGTGCCTGAAATCTCTGCTCCTGTCACGTTAAAGGTCTGCAGTGGGCACCATTTGCTGATCTTGTTGGGAGTGTCCTGGCGCTCTATGATGGTCAGGTTCAGGGTCTGCTAGGAGTTTCTATGTTGGTTGTTTGGGAATTCTGTTCGAGTTCTCTGTGCTGGTTGGGGTGAAGATGTGCTAGAGACATATTTGCCAGGTCAGGTTTGGGGTCTTTTGGTGGTATCTATGCTGTTGTGGTTTGAGATTTGCTAAGGTAAGCCTGTTGCTGAGGGACGTGGATTCGTGAGTAGCGTACCCATCAATTTAAGTGTCCCCTGCTGGTTACTTTCTGGTCAGGTAACAAGTTTGCCAGGATCACTGTGCTTGTTATGTTGAATTTCTGCCTTAGGGCTATGGGTTGGTCAACTTTGGGATAGGTATTTTGATTTGTGTACTGGTCAGTTTCATATCCGTCAGCGGTCTCTGTGCTCTGCAACTTGCGGATCTGCTTGGAGATTGTGTGATTGTCACGTTGAGGTTTTCTGAGCATTTTTTTTTTTTGCTGATTTGTTTGGTTTCTGGCCTGGTATCAATGTTCTGATCAAGCTGGAAGTGTGCTGGTGGTCTTTGCCTTGGTCAATTTGGGGGTATGTTTGGAGTCTCTGTGCCACTGTGCTGGTATATTTGCAGTCTGTTGGTATACTTTTATTGGCTTCCTTGGTCTCTATGTTGGTGATATGGAAGTTGTGCCTGGGGAACACTGTGCCTGTCATGAATGGGTCTCTTTATATCGCTCTGCTTGTCACGATGGGGGACAGATGTAGTACTATGCCAATCAGTTAGCAAATCTTCCTGCATCTCTGTGTTTTTCACGTTTTTTGTCTGCCTAGGGTCTCAGGCCTTTTCAGGTTGAAGGTTGTCTGTTGGTCTTTGTGCTGGTTAGGGTTTGAATAGGCTGTAGTTCTCTGTTTTGGTGAATTTTATTGTTGGCTCCGGTTTCCGGTGTTATTCTGTTTAGCAGTCTTTTGGAGGTCTCTATGCTCCTCAGTTTGGAGGGCTGCATGTGGTCTCTTTGATGGTCTAATTGATCATCTGCTTAAGGACTCCATGCTGGTCAGTTTAAAAGTGTGCTGAAAGTATGTTTCCAGGTCAGCTTTTAGATCTGCTCTTGACCATTTGCTTGTCATGTTGTTTCTCTAACTGAATTTCCTGTGTTGATCTTGTTAAATGTGTTGGGAGTGTCTTTGATTTTGTCAGATTGTGGTGATTTGTGGGGTCTGAGATAGGTACGTTGGGATTTCACAGGATGTTTTTGTTTTCAGAAACATTGAAAATGGGCCTTGGTTTTGTTCAGCTCATGTTTGTAGTCTGCTGGGTTCTTACTACGGTCTCGTGGGTCCCTGGGTTCTCTGTTCCAGTCCCATTGGAGATCACCATTGTGCACTCTGTTCTGGTCAGTTTGGTATTTGCCTCGTGTTGTCTGTGATGGTCAGGTTGGGCGTCTTCCAGAATTCTATATACAGGGCATTTCGTGGTTGTTTATTGGTTATCTGAGTTGGTTAGGCTGAGGATGTGCTAGAGATCTTTGGGACTGATTTAGGACATTCTGTGTCTTCTTGGGGTACCTGTGAGGACTGCTTGTAATCTCCATGGAGTTTGTCCTGGGCATGGCTGGTGTCTTTATGCTGGGCGCATGTGGGCTTAGGGTCTTTATGGTGATCACCCTAGTGGTCTGTGTTCTGCTCAAGAGATGGGTCTCTTTGGGATCACTGTGATAATAATTTTGAGACTCTGATTGACCGCTCTGTTAAGGTAATATTGGGGCACAACTATGAGTTTATATGCTGGTCATTTGATGGGACCATCAGAGTTCTCTGTATTGGTTAGGATGTGGATGTTCTGGGTATCATTGTCCTTATTGATTTTGGCTTTTTGTTTGGGGTGTCCATACTGCTCTTTTCAGAGATATGTGTAGGTCTCTCTGCTTGACAGGTTAATTGAATGGCGGATCCTATGCTTGTCATGTTGGGTGTCTTTTGGGGTGTCTTTCTTTGCCAGGATTTTGTTCTGAAGGGGCTTCTGTGCTTGTCATTTTGAGTTTCTGCCTGATATCTCTGTATTGGTAAAGTTTGAAGTACATAGGTCTTCTCGGTTCTGGTCAGTTTGTGATTATACAAGGGTCTGTGTTCTAAAGAAGGCGGAGCTCTTCTAGGGCACACTGTTTCTACTGACATTTAGAATCTTCCCAGGTTTCCTTCTGGTAAGGTTAGCGATCTGCTGGTTACTTTCTCGTGGTCTCCAGTGTGCCTGAATTCTCTGTCCTTGTCACCGTAAAGGTCTGCATTTGGGCCTATGTTCCGATCTGGTATGGGGTGTGCTGGAGCTGTCTGAGATGGTCAGGTTCAGGGTTTGCCATGAGTTTTTATGATGCTCATTTGAGAATTCTGTCTGAGTTCTCTGTGCTTGTTAAGAAAAAGATGCGCAGTAAATCTCTTTGCCTTGTCATGTTGGGTGTCTCCTTGGGGTATCCATGCTATTCTATTTGGAGAATTGCTAGGGACTCTCAGATGCTCAGCTTAATGGACAGTTGGATACTGTACCGGTCTGGTTGTATGTGTTTTATGGGCCTTTATCCATGTCAGGTTCCAAGTGTGCAGGGATCCATGTGTTGTCATGTTGAGTTTCCACCTTAGATGTTTGCTTTGGACTTGTTAAAGGTAGCGGGGGTGTCTGCCCTCTGTTCAGGTTCAGATCAGTAAGCGGTCTCCGTACTGGCAGTTGGCACTTCTGCTCAGAGATTCCATGATAGGCAGGTTGTGTCTTCTGTAGCTGTGCATGCTGATTTGTTTGGGGTCCTGATGGTGTATCACTGTTCGTCAGGCTGAGGGTCATCTGGTCATCTTTGACCTGGTCCAAGTGGGGGTCAGCATGGGGTCTCTGTGCCCAGTGAGATTGGGGTTCTGTCAGGGTTTTCTGTGCTGGTGTATCTGGAAGTTTGATCCTGTGTCTGAGGTGGTCATGCATAGTGTCTGCCTCTGGTCTTTCTGTTGGTCATGTTGATGTTATGCCTGGGAACACTGTCCTGGTGAAGCAGTGGTCTCTTTTAATGGCTCTGCTTTTCAGTTTGGGAAACTGATATGCTAAAGTGTCTATCAGTTAGAGGACATGTCAGGGTCCCTGTGCTTATCATGTTGAGTGCCGGCCGGGGTGTCTATTAATGTTCAGGTTGAAGTTTGGCTGCTGATCTCACCGCTAGTCTGATTTTAAAACTGCTGATCTTCTCTGTGGTGAACACTTCTTGGGTCTGCAGGGAGTCTCTGTACTATTCAGCTTGGCTGTCTTGTGGGGGTCTATATCCTCATCAGGATGAAGGTCTACATACAGTCATATTTGCAGGTCATGTTGGTTGTCTGTCTAAGGACTCTGAGCTGTTTAGGTTACGAGTCTGCTTCGAGTCTCTTTCCAGGTCAGCTTTTAGGCTTCATGTGACGATTTGCTTGTCAATTATTTTTTTCTCTGTCTGATATCTATCTTCTGGTCAAAATTTAATGTTATTTGAAGATGTCGAATGCTGTCAGTTTAGGGTCATTCTAGGACATCTGTGATAAGCCACCTTGGCATTTTACAGGGAGTCTCTGTCCCAGTAACATTTAAAATCTACCTTGGGTTGTCCTGGTCAGGGTTTTTTTTCTGCTTCAGTCTTTCTACTGGACTCATGTGTGTGTGGGTTCTCTATTTGAGTGACATTGGACATCTGCTATGCGGATCTGTTCGGGATCGGTTGGGGAACTTCTCAAGTTGTCTGTGATGGTCAGGTTGGGGGTTTTCAGGATTCTCTATACTGGTCATTTGGGCATTCTGTCAGTGTTCTCCGTGCTGCTTAGGATGAGAATGTGGGGGAGATCTTTGAGCCGGATCAGGTTGGGGGCCTTGCTTGGCTCAACAGGGCTGGTCTGTTTAGAGATATGCTGAGATCTCTCTCCTGTCAGGATAGTACACTTCTCTGTACTCCATACCAATCCAGTAGGGTCTCTTTTGTGGTTCCTTCCTTGGTCAGGTTTTTGTTTTGAAGGTGTTTCTGTGCTTGTCATGTTGAATATCTTTTTGATGTCTCTGTGTTGGTAAAGATTGAGGTCTGTGAGTGGTCTTTACTCTGGTCAGGTTGCTAGCTTTCGAGGGTCCCTGTGTTACATAGTTTGGAGTTCTGCTGGGATGTTCCTCTTTTCACTTACATTCAGAAACTGCGTGATATTTTTTCTAGTCATGCTAGGAGCTGCTGCTGTCTCTCTGTGACTTTCATAAGATTGGGGTCCATCATTTGCTTACCATGGAGGTCTTCATTGAGGTTTCTGTCCTGGTCAGTTTGTGGGTCTTTTGGGGAGCTCTGTGAGTGTCATGTGTGGGTTTTGCTTGTACTGTCTGTTGTGGTAATGATGAAGGACTGCCAGGAGTCTCTATACATGCCATTTCAGGGTTCTGTGAGTTTTGTCCATGTTGGGTAGGATTGGTGTGTCCTGGATCATCTCTGTTCCTGGTAGTGTTGAAGTTATGTTTGGGGTGTCTTTGCTGGTCAGTTTTCAGATTTTCTGTGGCCTCTTTCCTGGGCAGGTTACTGAACTGCTGGTTAGTATGCTTCTCAGTTTAGGTGACTGGGAGGGGTCTCTTTTCTGGTCATGTTCCAGGTCTGGAGGTATCCCTGTGATTTTCATGCTGCATTTCCTACTGAGGTCTCAGTGTTACTCATGTTTGAGTTCAGTGCGTGCTTTCTGTTTAGGTCAGTCTCACATAAGTCTTCTTGGTATTTTGGGGTTCTTCTTGGGTCTCTGTTCCTAGTCACACTTGGAATGTGCCAAGTTTTCTTCCAGGTCAGGTTTCGGGTCAGCCGGAATGTCTGTTGGTTTTGGATGTGACTGAAATCTCTGCTTTTGACACCTTGAAGGCCTGCAGTGGGGTCTATTTGCTGATCTTGTTGGGAGTGTCCTGGAGCTTTCTGTGATGGTCAGGTTCGGGTCTGCCAGGAGTTTCTATCTTGATTATTTGGGAATTCTGTTCGAGTTCTCTGTGCTGGTTGGGGTGATGATTTGCTAGAGATCTATGTGCCAGGTTTTGGTTCTTTTTGGGGTATCTATGC
Source organism: Lyroderma lyra (assembly GCA_004026885.1). NCBI lineage: Eukaryota > Metazoa > Chordata > Mammalia > Chiroptera > Megadermatidae > Lyroderma > Lyroderma lyra. The sequence goes on from PVJL010005790.1 coordinate 63,691, forward strand.
TGTTGTGTTTTGAGATTTGCTAGAATAACCTATTGTTCAGGGACATGGATTCATGTGTAGTGTACCTGTCAGTTTAGGTGTTTTCCACTTGTTACTTTCTGGTCAGGTACCAAATTAGCCAGGATCACTTTGCTTGCCATGTTGAATTTCTGCCTCAGGGCTATTGGTTGTTCAACTTTGGGGTAGGTGTTTGGGTCTGCATATTGGTCAGTTTCCTATTTCCAGTCATGGGTCTCTGTTCTTGGCAGCTTGGGCTTCTACTCAGAAATTCCGTGATTGTCAGGGTGAGGTCTTCTGGGGGTTTCTGTGTTGGTGTATTTATATAAGGTGTTGCTGGTATCATTGTTCAAGTCATTCCCAGGGTCCTCTGGTCGTCTTTGTCCTGGTTTGATTGGATGTCTTCATGGGCTTTCTGTGCCCAGTCAGATTGGGATTCTGCTTTGGTTCTCTGTGCTGGTGTATTTGGAAGTCTGCTGGTATGTGTGAGATTTTCATATATAGTGTCTGCCTCTGGTCTCTCTCTTGTGGTCATGTTGAAATTATGCCTGGGGATACTGTACTGGTGAAACAGTGATCTTTTTTTTTTAATTCAATTTTATTGTTAGACTTATTGGGGTGACATCTGTTAGGAAGGATTACATAGGTTTCAGGCATACAATTATACAGTGCATTGTCAACTTGATGTACAATAAATTCACCACCCAATGTGACCTCTCTTTCCATCACCCTATATTCAGCTTCCCTCCCCTCCCCTTTCTCCCCTCCCCATCCCACCCATCCCCACACAAACATTAAACTATTGGCTGTGTCCATGGGTTATTTGTTTCTTCATTTCTTTTTTCTTTGCTTTCAGTTTTATATTCCGCATATTGAAGTCATACAGTTCTTTGAGATCATCATGCTTAGTGAAATAAGCCAGACAGAAAAAACAGTGATCTTTTTTAATGGCTCTGCTTTTCTGTTTAGGAGACTGACAGGCTAATGTGCAGCTAATGACCTGCCAGGGTTCCTAGCCTTGTCATGTTGTGTGTTGCTTGGGCTGTTTGTACACTTCATGTTGAAGGTAGGCTGCTTGTCTCCCTTCTAGTCAGGTTGTAAGTCTGCTGATGTTCTCTGTGCTGGTGTCTACAGGGAATCTCTGTGCTATTCTGCTTAGGGATCTTATGGGAGTCTCTATCCTCATCAGTTTGAAGGTCTGCAAAATGTCTTCTTTCTGGTGTGGTTGGTTGTCTGCTTAAGAACTTCGTGTTGTCCAGGTTAGGTGTTTGCTGGGATTCTATTCCCAGGTCAGCTTTTAAGCTTTAGGTGACCATTTGCTTTTCAATTTTTATATTCTGCCTGAGGTCTCTTTTCTGGTCAAAGTTGAATGTTTTTGGAAAGTCTCAAATCTTGTCTGGTTGAGGCCATTCAAGGACATCTGTGATAAGAATGTTAGCATTGTACAGGGTGTCTCTGTCCCAGTAACATTTAAAATTTAAAATCTGCCTTGGATTGTCCTGGTCAGGTTTTTTGTTTCCTCAATTCTTTTCACTGGTCTGGTGTGTGTTAGAATTATTTCTTCCAGTGATGTTGGAGATCTGCATTACTAGGTCTTTTATTGTCAGGTTCAGAAATTGCTGGGGCTGTCTTGAGTGGTCTTGTTGGGAGTCACCCAGGATTCTCCATACTGGTCATTTGGGCATTCTGTCAGTGTTCTCTCTGCTGATTACAATGAGGATGTGCTGGAAATATTTGAGCCGGGTTAGGTTGGGGTTTTCTTGGTGTATCTTTGCTAGTGTGTTTAGAAATATGCGGAGGTCTCTCTGCCAGTCAGGATAATAGACTGCTGGATACTTTACTAGTCCTGTAGGGTGTCTTCTGGGGCCTCTTTCTTGATCAGTTTTTGTATTCAAGTCATTTCTGTGCTTGTCATGTTGAATTTCTTTCTGATATTTCTGTGTTGGTAAAACTTGAGGTCTGTTCATGGTCTCTGTTCTGGTCCAGTTGTGATCATTCCTGGGTCTTTGTGCTAAGCAGTTTGAGGTTCTGCTGGGGTGTCTTTGTTTTCACTTACATTCGAAGTTTGCATTAGTTTTGTCCAAGTCAGGTTTGGAGGCTGCTGCTTTCCGTCTTCTGTTCTTGGGTAAGCATGGGATCCATCATTTGGTTAGCATAGAGGTCTGCATTGAGGTCTTTGTTCTGATCTGATGGTGGGTTTACTAGAGCTTTCTGATTGCTATGCTTGCACTCTGCTTTAGAAGTCTGTTATGGTCATGTTGGAGGACTGCCCGGAATCTTTATGATGATCAGTTGTGTGTTCTCAGTGTTCTATGTGTTGCTTAGGATTGGGATGTTCTGAATAACTTTGTTCCTGGTAATTTTCCAGGTTTGTTTTGGGTATCTGTGTTTCTATGTTTGGAATTTTTTTTTTACTGCGTTTTCTTAAATGACTTGGTTCTGACAACTTGAAAACCATAGTATTGCTGTGAACAACCCCACCAACATCACAAGTCCTACAAATGTTTATTTCTTTTTCTACTCTCTATCCAATATTCTGTCAGCAGCCACTGACATTGGTTCTTTAAAAACCCACGAGGTCAGTGAAGTGAGGTAAGCCAAGACTGTGCGTGTACCTCAGGTGAGTGGTTGGAAAGAGGGCATTCTGGATTTAGTAAAGTTCACAGTTTCTGCCATGGCTAAGATCTTGCAAAGCTATACCTGCAAACCATTTGCAGTGCTCACCAACTTAAGCTTGTCAGGTCAGCTTCCCTGAAATAAAAATGTATGATTATCTTCAAGTATAACTAGACAGAGAAGCACTAAAGAATAGAGACAAAATGTCAGAGAACGCAAACCAGCCTTGTAGGATATGTAACTTCTGATTAAATTTCCTTTAAAATGTGAATGTCCTCATCCAGACTTCAGTTTTAGTGCTTTGTTTCCCCTCTATAGTCCAATGCCTTAAAGTAGTCTCTGGTCCCTGACTCTGCCATACCACACTTCAAGACCTGAAAAGCTGCAAATTGACACTTTTGTCACAAACCTGGGTTTTCAAAGCTCTGCACAGCCATTTTTTACAGAAATTCAGAGTTTGTGTCGGAACAAATAAAAAAGAGAATCTGTCAGAAACTTGAATCGGTAAGTTCTAGGATCTCCAAAGGAGTGCAGCAACCCAAATCAAGGTGCACACATACCTTTGCAAAATCCAGGAGGGTCACACCACTCAGGCAACCCACATACAGTGACATCTTTTTGGTTGTTTCTTTTTAGCCACGAACCCAGCACTGGCTCCCAGTTTTCATACCACTACCAGGTCCTCTGGGAAGATGGCACCACCAAAATTCCTGGCATTAAGATGTGGAAAATAAAGAAAGAATTTAAGGCCATGGTGCAAGCTCTGCACAGGCAGTGGATTGGTTGTCTTAAACTGACCGCAAAATCTGTGGCATTGATGGTTCCTGCTGTGCCTGGGGATCTTGATAAAACTGTGAGTCCTGAAAAACTTGACAGCTTGACATTGGTCAGGGAAGCCAGGAGAACACAGAACAGTTTTATCAGTTGTGTAGCCTGTTGCATCCCGCATGTTTCTGAAACAGTCAAGCCACCAGAGCCCTTGTTCACCATTAAAAAATTTCCTCTAGAGAAGACAAGGCAACTTCCTGTTATTTTCTTTCCTAGTGCTATAATCTTTGAACCTCCAGCCCATTGCAAAGTGTACTGATCAGTGAAGTAATCACACTTGAGATTTACTGGGTTCCTTAAACATTTGCAGTAACCAGCACTGTTCTGGGAACTAATGAGGCACCAAGAAGTTTGAGGGTATTACCACCATCAGGAATCCATCTCAGATTTTCTTAAACTAGCAAATGACAGCATCTACAGCTACACATAGTCAATCTTCACTTTCATGTCAAAGAGCCAGGCCCCACAATTGTAAACAAGTACACAAATTTTTCTCAAAGCATGAGGACATCTTCTTTCCTGACTCCAAATCTTTCCCGCCTCTTCCTAAAACACTCACACATTGAAACCTGGAAGACACTGCTGGTTCCTGAGCCTGCTGTTTTATTCAGATATTTACTAAAAGAAATGGAACTGATGACAGGTAGCTTTGGCAATGTGATTACTATGAACTAGGCATCATAGTATGTGATTAATCATTAGTCCTTTAATAACCCTAATACAGAGCATTACCATATTCTACTGTACACAGGCTGATGAGACAAGCAACTGCTATGTCCCCAGTGTCTACTTTAATTGCCTTTTTTCAGACCAAACCTGAGCCCAGGTGGAACTAGTCCATGGTTTTACTTTGAAAATGAAGACTTATGATATCCTGATGCTACCTCTCGTGTTGGATCATTTTCTATGAGCACCTCCACATGATTCCCCCATTTTGGGGGAATCACTCTCAGTACCCATAGATATGGTGGGGGATTTGCCAAGATGATGGGCAGAGAAATCTAAATAGCAAAAGATTAGCCTGAACCAGCATCATTCCTGGGAAGCTAAAAGAACAAGGTGTGATTTCTGTGTCTCCATACTGTGCATCTGTAACTAAAAGCAGATACACCCAGTGTTGAGAAATTTCTGAAAAGAAGGCCTCAGCTTCCTTCTCTTCAATATATTGTGCATAGATGCGGTAAGAGAAAGATTCTAACAGCCTGCAGAAGAGCCTCTTCTCACTTGTTCTTTATCAAGACCCAGTGTTGTCCAAGTCCCTGACAAATGCTCTCTACTGTCCCCTGGTTTTTCAGAGCAGAGGGCATCTTAAGTTTAAGGAGTCTGGGTAATGCAGAAATGTGGCAGAGCAGAGAAACACTGGCCCAGGAACAAGATGCCAGACGAGCCTTGCTAGAGTCCTAGGTTCCTCATTTATAAGTGTATGAAGTCAATGCCCAGGCTCAGGTGAGAGGCAACAGGAATAAACTGGACACACTCAAACAGTGGAGTAAAAAAGGGAAGTAACAGCAGCTCCAGGAACTTCTCACAATTCCCTAAAGCCTGTAGAACCAACCCCTCTGATGTACTAACAGCTTTCAGAAACTTAGACGGGGGTGTGTATTATGATTTTAAGATTTCTTGTCTGTGGCTGAAGTACCAGATTATACTACCAGGGGACAATCTAACCCAACTATAGTTAAAAGCATGAGTTTCAAGAAAAACAAGAGGTCATTTTGGGTGTTTCTTCTGAGTAGCAGGCACCAATGATTATTAGTATCCATCATCACAATGTAAGCTGTTCACAGAGCAGAGGGCTTTCTGAGAAATTTTCACAAATATTTTCAGCTTTGGTGCCTGCTACACTCACCATAAGCAGGGCTGACAGTATCCACATGTTTCTTGTCCCCCCCCCATGGAGATAAAAGCATGTAGTGGGAAATAAACTCAGCACAAGAATAAATTCCTATGAGAGAGAACAGTGAGTGCTGTAGAGAGGATCACTGACTCTAGGTCTGTCCAATAGTTCTCCATGGTACAATTTACACTGTAAACTGAGGACAAGAGGATCCATTCTTGCTGAAGTCAAAAAAGAGTGTGCTGGTGTGGGGATACTCAAAAGGGCAGAGATATGTAGGTAAAAATATATTTGGGCAAGAGGTTTGGAAAGGCTCAAAGTGTTAGAAAAAAGCTGGTAGTTAAAGAAAAAAGGGCCCTACCCAAAGTCAAGCATGGCTAGTTCTCTGCAGAGTGTCCCCACTCCTCTCACATAGCATTTACAGCAACAAATGTGGACCAAATCATAGTTCTTGTTATCAGGTGCCAAGCTCTGCACACGTGTTACCCTCTTCCTTGGATGGTGGGTTTCACTGTCAACTGAGTCTTGCACTAGGAGAGCTCTGTCTGCTACATCATGCATGGACTCCAGGGATTCAACTCAGACAGAACCCCAAGGGTTTTCTCTCTGTGGGCAACAATCTTCTGTTATTGTTTTTAATGCATTTGTTGGTTTATTTCTTAGCTTATTGCATTGGAGCCCAAAAAGTCAGATTATAATACGTGACCCTGCCTCATGAGAACATAAGGTTAGAAAGATACAGAAAGAGACACACAGTAAAAGAAACAGTAAGGCAAACAAAAGAGGAAATACACACAGAGAAGAACAGGGTCCAAAAAAAGAGATAACAACAGAATAAAACTGAGAACTGAGACTAAGGGAGAAACAAAGAGATAGAGGGAGCCACCTGTGTGATAACTTTCTATATCTCTGTGTTATATATGACACCCATCATATCACCTGTTCAAGAAGTGACTTTACAACCCAGGCAAAAAGTCCATCCAGCTTCAAGCAAAGGGGCTAGCAAAAGGATGTTTGATGTGAACATAGGCAAACTGGCAGGCACTGTGAGGTTGCCCAACACAAAAGACGTGATGAGGCAGTTTTACTAAACATAAAGGGAGACCCAAGGAATTTCAGTTAATTTTCACCATCTCGGACACAAGCAGGAATATAAGTTGGAGTCACTAAATGCCAGACTTCACCCAATGTATGGGACCTCTGTTTAGGGCTTTGCTCAGCAGTTCCATAATCGCTTCATTGTTTCATGTGTGCCTTAGCATCTCTGACACCAACCATGGCTTCCAGGAACTGCAGGTACATTAAAGTTTAATTACAGCCTCTAAAGTACTTGCTAGAAGAAATAACACTGTGGTTATTGGAGTCTAGAAAGTCCCTAGTAAGACATGGTTGTCCAGGGTCCTATCACTGGAAAGAGGTAGATGCAAGGACTAAACTCAGCTCTGTCCTTTAAAGTTAGGGCCTTGGAAACACAAAGGTCATTCTGGTGTGTGGGTAGACTATGTGAGTGCAGCTGTGTGAGATCTTGTCATGAGGTGAAAGATGAGCAGTCACTAACGCAGAGATGCCATAAAGAGGTTTTAGAAAGAAGACCAGGTATGGGACCCCAGGCAGTAACCTCAATTTGTGATCAAAGAACTTGTAACCCTGGTAAAAAGACAGCCACATTCTGGAGAAGCTTCTGTCCAGCTCACTTAGTTAATAACCTTCAATGTATTAAAATGTTTTCTTGTTGTGTCCCCAGGTCAAATGCCAGTGCCCTCATGTAAGCCTGTAGTTGGAAACTTTCTCTTACTTCAGGTTTTGTTCAAGTAACACTCCAGATGTTTCTGGATGTATTCTGAAAGAAGGCAAAGGTAAACCAGAAGGCCCAAGGCAGTCAACACCCGGAGAGGCCAGCCCTCTCATCCCACCTTCATAGCATTACATCTCCCCACTGTTTTTGTGGTGGTAGTGGTGGTGGAAATATTCACAAAAAGGTCATTTATTGAGCAAAAGCTGGCTGAGGGGAACTCAGTAGCTTGGAGGGCTGGTCATGTTCACACCCCAATTACAGGTTAGCTGGCTTGTATGTGGAGAACAGAGGAACTTGGCCTAGGGTTAATTATAAGCTCTTCAGGAATATGTCATATTTCAGAGATAATGTCTGTGCTGACACAGGCTTTTTCTGATCTGGAAGCTCAAGCTTAGGTGGACAGAAATGCTCTGAGCATGCACAGTGGTTCCCAGTGTCTGTCACTGCAAAACTGTAGGCTGTACACAAACGACCTATTCAATGAGGACATGCACTCCATTTCTCTCTGTGTGAGAAACGTGTTTGGACACCACCAAGCGCCAATGCAGAATATTAGTGAGATTAGCCATGGAGATGCCTTTAAAACCCGGGCCCAGAGATGAGCAAAAATGCCACATTCCAGACATGGGCCAGGCTACACCCTAGGGTAGACTTCCACGTTGGTTAGCAGGTCATGCCTTGAGGCTTGACCTGGAGCACCAAGATTATCTTTTGATGACTCAACTAGAACACTTGGAATAGGGGGAAGCAGAGTGTCTGAGTTAGAAGGCACTGTTGGAGGTGCATGTGAGCCTTCAGGGATAGCTAGATGCCACACACAAAAAAAAGGAGATCAAGAAACTAACAGTGGGCCTGGTGAAAAAATGGGACTCAAATTGCCATCTGCACCCAGGGAAATGGCTTCCCTGAGGGACCTTGTCAGGGGTCCTGGGTTTTAAATGTACCTGGAAAGAATGGACATGGGTCACCTTTGCTCCTGTCCACACTATAGCCCCAGCTCCGGAATCAGAGCCCAGACCAGATCATGCTCTTAAGGCTGCAGAGTAACTAGTTGCAGGGTCAACAGCCAGCCAATGTCAAACCACATCCAAACGCTGAGGAGTGTCCACTTGGAGCTGCTGGACCAGAACTGCAGGTCTACCTAATGGTTAAGGAGCTGCAGTCCTATCAACATCAGACAGACCTGTCACTCAGGTTGTGGAATGGCGGTCTGGATTCTGGAGCACTTCCTGGAAGGATCTGGGCCTGGCAAAGAATTCAGCATTCCTGGAGAATGAACTCTCATCTGAACCATCTCTGGTGTTTTAAGGAAACCTGGGGATGTCATTGCACCCAGCATTTCTACACCACTGGCCAGATCTGGAAGGCTCTCCTGCAGTGATTTCTGTACATCTTCAATGCTGTCGCCCATCTGAACATCCCTATTATTGTCATTTATTTTCTTCGTTTTGTTTTAAATTTTTAATGCACATTTATATAATCTTTGACATTGATGTTAAATTGATTATAGTAAAATTTAATACTTATTATGGTAAAGTGTACTTTCATTAGCATTAATTCATCCATCATCACTATCAAACTCTGAAATATTTCATCAGATTGGGCAGCAATGGTACTAAAATACAATAGTATCTCTCACTATTATTAGGCAAGTCTTCCTTGGGCACATCAGCGTTCACACATGAACCTAAACTATATCTCTAAAATAACCCCGAGAGGAAACAAATTTTTATTGTGTATTTTGAATTTGTATTTCCGTTATATTAGGTTCAGTGTGTTACATAAAAACTATTTTGAAACTACAACATTTTAAGGGTGGGGAAAAACTAAACTAGTAAGTCTCATTTTGTGGCTCAGAAATTATGTTAGAGTTCAAGAACTCATGAGTCTAGGGACTCTTAGGTATGTGAAATCTTATTGGAACTGAGGTGTTTAATATCTGGGATCACACCAAATTTAAAGTGGTGTAATACTTTCCAGGGTTTTGTTTTGTTTATTTTGTTTAGGTTTGTTTTAAGAAAGGTAGAAACTTATGTTTAAGTGTGAAAAACATATCACCATTTTTTTGGATGAAAATAACTTTGGGCTTTAGTGACATGTGTCAAAGATGGTTAAAATTAGAATAATATTCCTTTTTTGGCTGGTTTGTATCCTTTAGATAATACTTAGCATAAATGTAAGATTTTCAATAGATTTATATGCAGTGGTTTAAAGGGTCTGTTATTTACATTAAATATTTTCTTTTGAAAATTTTATAAATTATAAAGGAGATATGAGAATCATAAAGTGAAAAAGAACACTCCTTTTCTCTGTTTTATTTTTCTTATTTTAATAATAGGTATAAATTACTCAGGAACATATATGTTTACACTTAAAACATCTTATCTGAAAAGTCTTCTATCATCAGCTACATGGATTTCCCCAGTCTTTTTGCCAGGTTTTATTAAATTCATCTCAGTCACAATAATAATATCCTATGTACTATCATTCACAGATTTCAGTGTACCTTTAGAGAACTCTCTCCTCCTGTCCTTATCTTTTTCTCCACCAAGTATTAGCCTTTTGAAGAGCTTGGTAGTTATTACAAATTGATGGAGACATTTTTGGGGTATGAGAATTAGGTTGGCTTTTAGTGGGTGGAAAAGCATGATAATGGCAGCTTAACGGTTCAAGCTTAACTTTGTGAAATCTGCATTTATTTCACAGTGATGGTTTTGAAACATCTATTAAGTGTCCATAAATGTTTTGCTGCTTGATCCCTAAACATAGACAGTAGGAATTCTTTTTGTAAGGGAGGCAACCTTTTTTTTTCACCATAAATCTGTACAATTTCATGATAATTTTTATGAAGTCTTTACATTCTAGTATGATTTCCCTTGGGGCTTTGTACCAGTGTCAGTGCTTGATTTCATTTTTTAATAGTTGTGGTAAGTTAAGCCCCACAATGTAAACTTCCTTGTGCTACAAAATATCCTTACTAGAAATCTGAGCTGTCTTGCCTTATTTAGAGCCAAGTGCAAATTTCCTTTATTGATTAATTGCTAGAGAATCCTGTATAGCTAATTTTTTCTTAACACAACACTGGAGAAATTATTAAGGTTTTTAAAAAGTACAATTGTTAAATTGGTTGATGTAACATTTAGGCTCAAAACATAAACGAAAGCATATATTAGTATAACAATTTTTTTTAATTTAATTTAATTTAATTTTTTAATTCATTTTTATTGTTAGACTTATTGGGGTGACATCTGTTAGCAAGGATTACATAGGTTTCAGGCATACAATTCTACAGTGCATTGTCAACTTGATGTATAATAAGTTCACCACCTAATGTGACTTCTCCTTCCATCACCTTATATTTAGCGTCCCCCCCACCTCTCCCACCCCCTCTCTTTTCTCCCCTCCCTAACCCACTCGTCCCCAAATAAACATTAAACTATTGGTTGTGTCCATGGGTTATTTGTTTGTTCATTTCTTTCTTTCTTTGCTTTCAGTTTTATATTCTGCATATGAGTGAAATCATGCAGTTCTTTGTTTTTCCTGTCTGGCTTATTTCACTTAGCATGATGATCTCCAGGTCCATCCATTTTGTTGCAAATGGCAATATTTCATCTTTTCTTGCAGCTGAGTAATATTCCATTGTGTATATGTACCACAGCTTCTTTATCCAGTCATCTGTCGCAGGAATCTTTGGTTGTTTCCATGTTTTGGCCACTGTGAACAGCGCTGCAATGAACATTGGGGTACATAAGTCTTTGCGGACAAAGGTTTTCAAGTTCTTTGGGTAGATCCCCAGAAGGCGGATTGCTGGGTCAAATGGTAGCTCCATTCCCAATTTTCTGAGGAATCTACACACTGCCTTCCACAGTGATTTTACCAGTTTGCACTCCCACCAGCAGGGTACCAGAGTTCCTTTTTCTCCACATCCTCTCCAGCACTTGTTATTCCTTGTCTTGTTGATAATAGCCATTCTCATAGGTGTGAGGTGGTATCTCAGTGTGGTTTTGATTTGCATTTACCTGACACCTAATGAGGATGAGCATTTTTTCATATGTCTGCTGGCCATTTGTATTTCCTCATGGGAGAAGTGTGTGTTTAGTTCTTCTGCCCAATTTTTAATTGGGTAGTTTGTTTTTTTTTGTTGTTAAGTCTTATTAGTTCTTTATATATTTTACATATTACACCCTTATCTGATGCGTTATTGGCAAATATTTTCTCCCATTCAGTTGGCTGTCTCTTTGCTTTGTTGATGGTTTCTTTTGCTGTGCACAAGCTTTTTAGTTTGATATAGTCCCATTCATTTATTTTTGCTTTTACTTCCCTTGCCTTTGAGGACAGGTTCATGAAGTCTTCCTTGAGTCCTAGGTCTATAAGGATAGTACCTATGTCTTCTTCTCTACAGTTTATTGTTGCAGGTCTTATATGAAGGTCTTTAATCCATTTTGAGTTAATTTTTGTATATGGAGAGAGTTCATAGCTCAGGTTCATTCTTTTGCATATATTTTTCCAGTTTTCCCAGCACCACCTACAAAGAGGCTATCTTTTCGCCATTGTACGTTTTTTGTTCCTTTATTGAAAATTATTTGTCCATATATTTGTGGGTTTATTTCTGGGTTTTCAGTTCTATTCCATTGGTCTCTATTTCTGTTCTTCTGCCAATACCAAGCTGTTTTGACTATTGATGCTTTGTAATATAAATAAAAGTCAGGAAGTGTAATGCCACCAGCCTTATTCTTTTTATGTAGTATTGCTTTGACAATTCAAGGTCTTTTATGGTTCCATGTAAATCTAATAATTCCTTTATCTATTTCACGAAAGTATGATTGTGGGATTTTGATGGGTATTGCATTAATCTGTAGATTGCTTTGGGCAGAATAGCCCTTTTAACAATATTAAGTCTTCCCATCCATGAACAGGGGATATTTTTCCACCTCTTAAAGTCTGTTTCCATTTCTTTCAAAAGTGTCTAATAGTTCTCTGTGTATAAGTCTGTCACGTTCTTTGTTAAGTTAATTCCCAGGTATTTCATTCTTTTTGTTGAGATAGCAAAAGGAATTGACTCCCTCATTTCTTTTGCTGAGGATTCGTTGTTTGTATAAAGGAATGCTGTTGATTTTTGTACAATGATTTTGTATCCTGAAACTTTACTATATTCGTTAATTGTTTCTAATAGTTTCCTGGTGGAGTCTTTGGAATTTTTTATATAAAGTATCATGTCATCCGCAAATAGTGACAATTTAACCTCTTCTTTCCCAATTTGGATACATTTGATTCCTTTCTCTTGCCTGATTGCCGTGGCTAGAACTTCCAGTACTATATTAAATAACAGTGGTGACAGGGGGCATCCCTGACTTGTTCCTGATTTTAGGGGAATAGGTTTCAGCTTTTCCCCATTCAGTATGATGTTAGCTGAGGGTCTGTCATATATGGCCTTTATTATGTTGAGATATATTCCTTCTATACCTATTTTATTTAGTGTTTTCATCATAAATGGATGTTGTACCTTGTCAAAAGCTTTTTCTGCATCAATTGAAATGACCATATGGTCTTTATCTTTGATTTTGTTTATGTGGTGTATCACATTGATTGATATTCGTATGTTGAACCGTCCTTGTGCTCCCGGGATGAATCCCACTTTATCATGATGTATGATCTTTTTGATGCATTGTTGTATTCTGTTTGCTAATATTTTGTTCAGGATTTTTGCATCTGTTTTCATCAGAGATATTGGTCTATAGTTTTCTTTTTTTGTGTTGTCTTTGCCAGGCTTTGGTATTAGAGTAATGTTGGCCTCATAGAATGAGTTAGGAAGTATTGCTTCCTCTTCAATTTTTTGGAAGAGTCTGAGGAGGATAGGTGTTAATTCTTCTTTGAATGCTTGGTAGAACCCGTTGGTGAAACCATCTGGTCCAGGGCTTTTGCCTTTAGGGAGATTATGGACAGTCATTTCAATCTCT
>PVJL010005790.1:76820-102759 GCA_004026885.1 Lyroderma lyra
TTCTTCTAGATTGTTAAATTTTGTGGCATAAAGTCCTTCATAATATTTTCTTATAATCCTTTGTATTTCTGTGGTATCAGTGGTAATTTCTCCCCTTTCATTTCTAATTTTGGATATTTGTGTCCTTTCCTTTTGTCCTTTGATTAGTCTTGCCAGGGGTTTGTCAATTTTGTTGACTTTCTCAAAGAACCAGCTCTTCATAACATTAATTTTTTCTATTGTCTTTCTGTTCTCCAATTGGTTTAGCTCTGCTTTAATTTTTATTATTTCTTTCCTTCTGCTGACTTTGGGTTTTGTCTGCTCTTCTTTTTCTAGTTCTTTAAGATGGGATGCTAAGATGTTTGCTTGTGATTTTTCTTGTGTCTTGAGATAGGCCTGTAATGATATAAATTTCCCTCTTATTACCGCTTTCGCTCTGTCCCAATAATTCTGATACGTTGTATTTTCATTGTCATTAGTTTCTATATATTTTTAATCTCATCTTTTATTTGTTCTTTTATCCAGTCTTTTTTTAATAAGCTGGTGTTTAATCTCCATGTATATGTGATTTTTTCTGCTTTCCTATTACTGTCAATCTCCAATTTCAAAGCTTTGTGGTCTGAGAATACACTTATATGTTTTGGATCTTCTTGAATTTGCTGAGGCTACTTTTGTGTCCCAGCATGTGGTCTCTTCTTGAGAATGTTCCATACACACTAGAAAAGAAGGTGTAGTCTCTTTTTGCTGAATGAAGTGTCCTGTAAATGTCAATTATGTCCAACTGCTGTAATGTGGCGTTTAGAGCTATTATTTCCTTATTTATTTTCTGTTTGGATGATCTGTCCATGGCTGTTAGTGCGTATTTAAGTTTCCCACTATGATTGTGTATTCATCAGTTTCTCCTTTCAAGTCTGTTAGTAGATTCTTTGAGTATTTTGGTGCATCCTGGTTGGGAGCATATGTTTTGATTAGTGTCAACTCTTGTTGTTGTTGCATTGTACCTTTTCTCATTATGTAATGACCATCTTTGTCTTTTACTCTCTTGTTTAACTTGAGGTATATTTCATCAAATATCAGTATGGCCACTCCTTCTTTTCTCTGGTTACCATTTGCTTGGAGTATTGTATCCAATCCTTTCACACTGAGTCTGTGTTTGTACTTACAGCCGAGGTGTGTTTCTTGGAGACAGCATATGAATGTGTTCTGCTTTTCAATCCAGTCTGCTACTCTGTGTCTTTTTATTGGTGAGTTCAGTCCATTAACATTTAGAGTGATGATTGATATGTGAGGATTTCCTATGGCCATTACTTATTTCTTTCTTTGTTTTTGTTTGTTTTATTAGTTTGTTTGTTTTTGTTTCTTTCTTGTTGCCCCAACTTTGTTCCATTTTTCCTGAAGTTTTGATTCGGGCTGAAGAGCCTCCTTCAGTATTTCTTGGAGTGTTGGCCTCGTGCTGGCAAATTCCCTCAGCTTCTGTTTGTCTGAGAAGGTCTTTATTCCACCTTCATATCTGAAAGATAATTTTCCTGGATAATTTATTCTTGGCTGGAAGTTTCTCTCTTTTAAATTTTTGAATATTGGATTCCACTCTCTCCTGGCTTGTAGAGTTTCTGCTGAGAAATCTGATGCCAGCCTGATGGGTTTTCCTCTAAAGGTTATAGTTCTTTTTTCCCTGGCTGCCTTGAGAATTTTCTCTTTGTCTTTAGTTTTGGACATCTTTCGTATCATGTGTCTCACAGAAGATCTGTTGGGGTTCAGGTATCTGGGGGACCTGTTTTCTTCTTGAACTTGGGGTTCCAGATCTTTCCATAGGTTTGGAAAGTTCTAATCTATCTTTTGTTTGAGTATGCTCTCTGTAGATTGCTCTGCCTCTTCTCCCATTCCTGTTATCCTGATGTTGTTTTGTCTCATGGAGTCAGATAGTTCTTGTAGAGTTCTTTAAATCCTTTTGGTTCTATATTCCCTCTCTCCTCTTTTCTGAGATGTTTCCATGTTCTGATCTTCCATCTCACTAATTCTTTCCTCCATCTGGATGATCCTGTTTCCCATGGCTGTTATTTCATTTCTCACTTCTTTTATGGTATTATTTATTTCTCGTATTTCCGTCTCAATCTTTCTTTTTTTTTAAATTTCTTTGTTAATTTGTTCTTTCTGTTCACAGATTTCCTTTTTTATATCATTTATATCCTTTTTTATATCATTTATCTCAGCTACGTGTTCTGCCAATAGGTTTCATTACTCTCACAGCCTTTAGAATGGCTGCTTTAAATTCTCCGTCACTTAAATCTGACCCTTCCAGTTGTAAAAAGCTGTCTTCTGGGTAAATTTCATATTCTTTCTGAGGAGTTTCAGTATTTAAGGAATTCATCCTGTCTGCTGTGTTCTTCCTCTTTGACATGAGGGCTTTATGTTCAGTGCCCAGATTATTGCTTTTGTGGTTTCTTGTTATAGGGCGGACACTAGGTGGCACTGGGGGTCAAGTTTTTGGGGAGAGGGGGCTGTTTGTTTCTTGTTTCTGACCTCCTTCTGCGTTTGGAGGCTATGTGCATATATCCTGGGGAGAGGCCAAAAAAAGGTGCTCCATAGGCTGTTCTGCCTTCTGCCCTTTGCTGGGGAAGCTGTTCTGAGGCTTGTTTCTGCTTGCTCTGGTGAATCCTATCAAATCAGTCTTTCTTCCTTGCCCTGATTCAGCATCTGGCTGTCTATGGGCTCACACTGCTTTCAGAACCCTGGGGTGCACAAGGAAGTGCATGCTTTATAAGTCCAAAGCTGTGGGCCTGGCCTGAGACAGCAGGATCACTTTTGCAGTGGGCTGGGAAAAGGAACTGCAGCCCTGTGTAGGTCTCCAGGGGGCCTAGAGCTGGGGTGTCATCTTTGCAGTTCAGAGTGCGTGCTCATCCCTTCTACCACTCAAAAGTTCCAGAGGCTGGCTCCTTAACTCCGTACCCAGCATGCAGCTCCAAAGCCCAGCTCCCCAGTCTCTCCCCTCCCCAAAACTGAGCCACTCCGAATAGTCAGCAGGGATCCTGTGCTGTTGTAGTCTTTCTCTGTTCCCTTCCCTCTCCCCAACTTGCCCCCTTCTCGCCAACCTTCAGTTGTTTACTTGAGATTTGTGGATTTCTCAACAGCCGTTTTGTCACTCAGGGTCCTCTTTCTTGGCTCCTGGATGGCAGTTCAATTGTGTTTTCTCAACAATTTTTAATCAGTTTTTTTTTTCTATTGGGAAATTCATTGTGGTTACATTGATTAGTAAAATTTACAAAGGGACCAGGTGTACAATTTTATATTACATCTCCAGTGTTGCATTAATTGTTCATCACACAGAGACAGTTCTTACTCCATCACCAAGACAATTTTTACTGACTCTTTCCTTGACTTTGATTTGCAAATTGGTTTTCTTGTGAGAATACTGACAATGAAGAGAGTAACAAATATCCCTCTACACAAATACTATTTTAGAAATTATCAGCTCCGAAACCTCCACAATAAAAGTTTTTTCACAGATGACAGAAATCCTGGTACTAATGAATTATGGTGTAGTCAGTTTAACTGGCCTTTGAGTCTCGATTACTAACCCACTGTTAAAGAAACTCTAGAATTTAGTGTTGAAGTAAGGGATGCTTAAAAATTATGTCATAAGTTTGAGTTCTTCTCTTATATAGAAATTTGCACATTCCCTGTGGTCCTTTAAAAAATATTTTGAATCCCAGATCAGTAAATATTAGAAAAGATGGTGTAGTGCTTTAAGGCCAGACATGTGTAGGATGGTAGATAAGACCCCCAGGGTTCCAGGGTGTGTGCACTTGCAGGGCATAGTGCTGCAAGCTACTTGACTTGTATCAATCAACCTCAGTGACTTCCTGATGATAAACCAAATATCTGTCAATAATGGTCATGCACATTCCTGTGGTCTGATACGTTTTCCCCACAGATCTTGGAAGAAACACCTAAATTTTCCTATGTGGACAACTTTCTGGAAAGATTTCTTTGTTAGTTGATGTGGAATGAAATTCAGCAAGGCCACAATTTCAGGTGATGCGATGTGATGAGAAACAAATCAAACCTACAATGCCTGCCAGTGGTGGTTATTAATGTCAAGCGGGAATTACACTTTAATGAACTGAATCAGTGTGTATGATAGCAGATAATCAATTTTTAGAAATCATCATAGAAAATATGCTATATACTTTATTCTTTAATATCACTATGCTCACCTGCCTGGGGTCTCTGTGTTGGTCAAGTTGAGGGGTCTGTTTGAATCTCTCTGCTTCTCAGGTTCAGAGACACCTTTAGTAATCTGCTGCTAATGTTGCTTTTCTACTGGGTGTGTCTTTGCATGTTGGGCCATGACTGCTTTGGTGTGTGTGCTTGTCAAATTGAATTTCTCTCAGACGTTTCTGGGCTGATCAAGTTGGAAGTCAGCTCAGGGTCTCTATGCTGGTCAGGATGGGGTTATTTTGGTGTCTCATTTTTGTGTGTTGGGTTTTTACATGGGGTCTCTGTGCTGGTCAGGTTAAGAGTCTTCTGGGGTTCTTTGTGCTCATCAGGCTGCAGGTCATACTCAGGTCTCTGTGCTGGTGAAGTTGGATGTTTGCTGGGGTTCTTACTGCCCAGTTAGTTTAGAGGTCTGTGTGGGGTTTCAGTGCCTGATCACTTTGAAATTCTGCAAGTGGTCTCTTTGCTGGTCTCATTGGAAGTCTGCCAGGAATCACAATTCTGGTCAGGTCAGTGGTCTTCTGGTGGTGTTTGTATTGGTAGGGTTTGACATCTGCTTGGGGTCTTTGTGCTGGTCAGGTTGAGGGTCTTTAAGGATCTCAGTTATTATCACAGAGAAAACCCCTCAGGTCCATGTGCTGGTCAGATTGATGTTCTTCTGGGGTCTCTGTGCTGGTTAAATTGGTTTTCTGCCTGGGGTCTCTGTGCTAGACAGATTGCGTTATACAGGGATCCTTTGTGCTGGACTGTTTGGGTGTCTTCCTGGTGTTTTTCTGCCTGGTCATATTGGCACTTCCATGGGTGTCTGTATTGTCAGTTTGAAAGTCTCCTTAGGGTCTTTGTGCTGCTTAATTTGTACATCTGCTGTGAGTCTCAGGGTTGGTCAGGTTAGGAGTCTCTTGAGGGTGTCTGTACCAGGGGCTCTTCCTTGGATCTCTGTGGTGGTCAGTTTGAGTGTTGGTTTATAACTCTCTTGTTGTCAGGTTATAGAAAAGCTGGGGTACTGTGGGGGCCAGGTTGTCAGTCTGCCAGGGGTCTCTGCTGATAAGGTTTGAGGTCAACTAGATTTTCTGTGCTGGTCACATTGACGTGTCTGCCAGGGTTGTTTTTGTTTAACATGTGTCTGCTGGACGTCACTGTGCTGGTCATGTTTAGGGTATTTTTGGAGTCTCAGTGAGAGTTCATATTGGATCTTCAAGGAGTATTTTGGCTGGTTAGATTGGAGATAGTCTTGAGGTTTCTGTGCGGGTCAGGTTAGAGTTCTGCTGGGAGTCTATGTGCTGGTCATGTTGGGTGTCTTTCTAAGATATCTGTGCTGGTCAAGTTAAAGGTCTGTTGGAGTTTCTTTGCTGCTTGGGATCTGTGATGGTCAGGTTACAGTTCTGCGGGTGGTCTTTGCTGCACTGTTTGACAGTCTGCTGGAAGTCTCTGTGCTTGTCATATTGGGGGTCTGGTTTGATCTTTGTTGATGTTGTTGTGGAATTGGTAGGGTTCTTTGTTGGCCAGGTTGGGAGTAAGCTGGGGTCTCTTTGCTTTTCATGTTCCAGGTCTGCTAGCATCTCTGCAATAACCACACATTGTCTGCCTTGATCTCTGTGCAGGTCAATTTACAGAGATTCTCGGTGTCTGCTTTCAGTCAGGTGGGGATTGGCCAGGAGTCTCTGTGCTAGTCAGGGTGGAGGAGGTCATCTTGAAATCTCTGTACTGATTAGATTGGGTGTCTGCCTCGGGACTTAGTGCTGGTCAGGTTAGTGTTCTTCCGGGGATCTCTGTACTCAGGGAAGTTTGGGGGCTGCCTTTGGTCTCTGTCCTGGTCATGATTAGGGTCCCCTTGGTTCTCTTTCCTGGTCACATATATATCTGCCTAAGGACTTTCTTTTGTTCAGTTTGCAGTTCTGATAGGTTTCTGTGTGCTGTTCAGGTTGGAAATCTGTCAGATATTTTTTGCTGGTCCAGTTGGGGTTCTTCTGGGGTCCCTGTGATTAGCTTGTTACTTTGGCCTTAGGTCTCTGCACTGGTGAGATCAGAGGCCTGACAGGAGTCTGTGTGTTTGTAATGATAGTGTTCAGCCTGTATTCTCTGTGCTGGTCAGGTTTGGTGTTTGCCTAGGGTTTCTGCGCTGGCCTAGTTTGAGCTCTGCTGGAGATAATTGTGTTGGTAAAGTTGTTGGTCATCCTGGGAATCTCTGTTATATGTCAATATGAGTTTTGCATGGGTCTCTGTGAACAGTCAGGTTGGGAGTCAACCTGGGGTTTCTGTGCTGGTGTATTTGGAATTCTGCTTGTGCCTAACTAGTGGTAACACTTAGTGTTTGCTTCAGGTCTCTAGTCTGGTCATGTTGAAGATATGCCTAGAAACACTGTGCAGTTCTTATTGGGGTCTGTTTTAACTGCTCTGCTGGTCAACTTGGGAGACTGATGGGGTACTGTGGCCATGAGGTTGAGCGACTATTTGGGGTCTCTTTGCTAGTCACGTCCTAGGTATCCTAAAGTTTTTGTCCTTGTCATGCTGAGTGTCTACCTGGTGTCTTTGTCCTCCTCAGATTAGAGGTCCCCTGGGGGTCTCTTTGCTGGATAGGATTTAAGTCTGCTGTGTGTGACTGTGCTGTTGAATTCTGGAGTCAGCTTGAATCTCTGTGCTATTCAGCTTAGATATTTTCTGGGGGTATTCATGCTGGTCAGGTTAGAGGTCTGCATGGGGTCCCTGTGCTCTTCTGACAGGTTGTCAACCTGGGGTCTCTGTGCTGGCCACATTAGTTCTTTTATAAGGGGTTCTTTTCCCAGTCACTTTTTAAATGTGCTGGGGTCTGTCCTGATCAACTTTGGGGTGTGCTGGAATCTCTCCTCTTGTCTCATGTGTAACTGGGGTGTGTGCCTGTGTTCTCTGTTCTGGTCATCTTGGGAAGTCTGCATTTGAAGCTCTGTTCTGGTCAGGCAGGGGGTCTGCTGGGACTGTCTGTGATTATCAGGTTTTTGATCTGCTTGGGCTTTCTGTGATGGTAAGGTGAGTGTTCTGCCACAAGTCTCTATGCTGGTCATTTGAGGGTTCTGTCAGTGTTTTCTATGCTGGCTATGATGGGAATGTGCTGGAAATATGTGTCTCTGGTCAGTTTGGGGGTGTTCTTGAAGTGTCTGTGCTGGTTTGTTAGACGATTTTCTGGGTTCCCTATGCTGGACAGGTAAATGGACTACAGGGTACTGTGCTTCTCAGGTTATGTGTCTCTTATATGTCTCTTTCCATGTTAGTTTCCAGCTGTGCAAGGGTCCCTGTGCTTGTCATTTTCACTTTCTGCCTGAAGTCTCTGTGTTGGTCAACTTTGAGGTCTGTGGATTGTCTTTGTCCTGTGCAATATGGGGTAAGTCAAAAATCTGTGTGGTAGGTAGGATGAGTTTCTGCTGGTGGTCTGTGCTCCCAGTCACACTTGGAATCCTCCTGGGTCTCTCCAGGTCATGTTTAGCACCTGCTGCTCTGTCTCTTCTCTTGTCTTGTGTTCCTCGGTTCTCTGTTTTGGTCAATTTACAGGTCTGCATTGTGGACTTTTCTCGTACATTGAGGGTCTCATGGGACTTTCTGTGATAATCACTCTGGGGTCATCTATATGTTGGACATTCAATGGTTCTGTCAAGGTTCAGGTCACTTGGTCAGGTTCAGGTCTGCCAGGAATCTCTTTTGTTGTCATTAGAAAATTCTATCAGGGTCCTTTGTGCTTCTTAGGATGGAAATGTGCTGGAAATCTTTTTGCTCACTCAGGTTGTATGTCTGCTTGCGATATCTATGCTTGTTAGTCTGGAGACTCACTTGGGTTATTTGTCTGCTCAAGTTAATGGTCTGATAAGTACTGTGCTTGTCAGGTTCCAGATCTGCAGGCATTCCTCTACTTGTCATGTTGAGTTTCTTCCTGGCTTCTCTTCTTTTTTTCTAGTCACGTTGGGATCATTTTGGTGTCCCTTTGTTAGGCAGGTTGTAGTTTTTCTTGTAGTCTCTGTGCTGGTCACCTTGAAGTCTTCTGGAAGTTTCTTTGCTGATTAGTTTAGGGTCCTTCTGAGGTTCTCACTTCTGGTCAGGTTGAGAGTCTGATGGTGGTCTTATGTGCTGGTCAGGTTGAGGGTCTTCCTGGTGTCTCTGTGGTCATAAGTTTGGGAGTCTGCCTGGGTTCTCTTTGCCAGTCAGTTTTAAGGTCTGCCTAAGCTTTCTGTACTGGTCGGTTGGGGGTCTTTTCACAGTTTTTGTACCTAGTCAGGTTGGTACATATAGCTACAGTCTGTGTGCTTTTGAGTTTAAATATTGTCTGGTGTCAATGTGCTGAACAGTTTTGAGTTCTGCAAGGGGACTCTGTGCCTGTCATTTTGGGGATCTGCCTTGGTCTCTCTGATGGTCAGGTTAGGTGTCTACATAAATTCTCTGTTGCTGATCCTGTTGAGAGTTTGCCTGGAGTCTCTCTACTGATCTGGTAATGGATCTGCCAGCAGTTTATGTGCTGGTCACTTCAAAGGTCTTCTGACAGTCTTACTGTCCAGTAGTATAAGTGTCTGCCAGGATTCTCTGTGCTGGTCAGGTCAGAGATATGTCAGACGTGTCTGTGCAGGTCAGAATTGGTGTTTCTCTGGGGAGTCTGTGCTGGTAAGGTTCAGGGTCTGCAGTCTCTCTGTTGTGGTCATGGTGCTCTCTAACTGGAATGTCTGGGTTAATCAGATTTGCGCTGGTCAGGTTGGGGGTCTTCCAGGAATCCCTGTGATGGTCAGTTTAGGGTGCATAGTGGAATTTATGTGCCCGGTCGTGTTAAGGGTATTCCAGGGGTCTCTGTGCTGCTCAGGTTAGAGGTCTGCCTCACTTCTCTGCTGCACAGGTTGGAAATCTGCTGGGAGTCTCTGTATTGGTCTGGCTGAGGGTGTTGGATTTCTGCTGGTGTTGTTGAAGAAATGGGAGTGTCCTTTCCTACTCAGGTTGTAGGTCAGCAGGTACTTCTGTACTTTTCGTGATCCAGGTCTGCTGGAGTCTCTGTGATCATCACATTGAGTGTCTGCACTTATCCCTGTGATGAGCAGGTTACAGGGAGGCTAGGGTTCTCTGCCACCAGTCAGCTGTAAATTGGCCAAGGGTCTCTATTAGGTTGGGTGCCTTTGTGCTGGTAAGATTGGGCATTTGTCTGGGGCCTTAGTTTTGGTCAGGTTAGGGAACTTCTAGGCATCTACACACTCAGTGAGTTTTGGAAGCTGCCTTTGGTCTCTATCCTGATGATATATTTTGTCTGCTGGCAACAGAGAAATCTGCCTAGAATATCTTTTTGATCAGTTTGTCGGTTTGCTGGGCATTTGTGTGCTATTCAGGTTGGTAATTTTTCAGCTGTTACTTTGCTGGTTCTCTTAGACTTCTACAATGGTGTCTGCTCTGGTCATGTAGTGTTTCTGTCTGGAATCTCTGGGTTCATAAGATTCAGAGTCTGCTGGGAGTTTGTGTGTTGGTTAGAATTCAGATCAGCCTTGCTCTCTTTGCCTGCTCAGATTTCAAGACTTCCTGAGGTTTCTGTGATGGTCAGTTTAAGAATCTTTTCAGGAGAGAAGACAAAATGGTGTCTGGAGAGGAGGTTTCTAAAGCCTCTCCCTGAAAACACAATTGAACAGCAATCCAGGAGTCAAGAAAGAGGACCCTGAGTGACAAACCTGCTGTTCAGAAGTCCACAAATGGCAAGTTAACACCTGAAGGCTGGAGAGAAGGGGGCGAGTCAGGGAGAGGGAAGGGAGCAGAGACGGACCACGTGGGATCCGGACGCTATCCCTGCTGACTATTCGGAGTTGCGCAGTTTGGGAGAGGGGAGAGAGACTGGGGAGCTGGGGACAGAGTTTGGGAGCCAGCCTCTGGAACTTTTGAGTGGTAGAAGGGCTGAGCGAGTACTCTGAACTGCAAAGATAACACCCCAGCTCTAAGCCCCCTGGAGACCTACACATGGCTGCAGTTCCTGTTCCCAGCCTGCTGCAAAGGAGACCCTGCTGTCTCAGGCCAGGCCCACAGCTTTGGACTTATGGAGCGGGCACTTCCTCGAGCACCCCAGAGTTCCGAAAACAGTGTGAGTCTTTAGACAGCCAGGTACTGAATCAGGACTGGGAAGAAAGACCGATTTGATTTGCATTCACCCCAGTTAGCAAAAACAGCTTCCCCAGCAAAGGGCCTAAAGTCTTTTGTTGGCCTCTCCCCAGAATATATGCGCATAGCCTCCAAACGCAGTAGGACATCAGAAACAAGAAACAAACAGCCCCCTCTCCCCCAAAACTTGACCCCCAGCGCCACCTACTGTCTACCCTAAAGCAAGACACCACAAAAGCAATAATCTGGGCACTGAACATAAAGCCCTCATGTCAAAGAGGAAGATCCCAGCGGACAGGATGAATTCCTTAAAAACTAAAACTCCTCAGAAAGAACATGAAATTAACCCAGAAGACAGCTTGTTACATCTGGAAGGGTCGAATTTAAGTGACGAAGAATTTAAAGCAGCCATTCTAAAGGCTATGAGAGAAATGAAAACCTATTGGCAGAACACCATAGCTGAGATAAATAACATAAAAAAGGATATAAATGACATAAAAAAGGAACTCTGTGAACAAAAAGAACAATTTAACAAAGACATTCAAAACATAAGAAAGATTGAGACAGAAATACGAGAAATAAATAAAATCATAAAAGAAGTGAGAAATGAAATAAGTGCCATAGGAAACAGGACCAACCATATGGAGGAAAGAATTAGTGATATTGAAGACCAGAACATGGAAACAGCTGAGAAAGAGGAAGAGAGGGAATATAGACCAAAAGGATTGAAAGAACTCTGCAAGAAATATCGGACTCCATGAGACAAAACAACATCAGGATAATAGGAATAGAAGAAGGGGCAGAACAATCTACGGAGAGCATACTCAAACAAATCGTAGATGAGAAATTTTCAAACCTATGGAAAGATTTGGAACCCCAAGTTCAAGAAGAAATCAGGTCCCCCAGATACCTGAACCCCAACAGATCTTCTCCAAGACACATGGTACTAAAGATGTCCAAAACTAAAGACAAAGAGAAAATTCTCAAGGCAGCCAGGGAAAAAAGAACTATAACCTTTAGAGGAAAACCCATCAGGCTGGCATCAGATTTCTCAGCAGAAACTCTACAAGCCAGGAGAAAATGGAACCCAATATTCAAAAATTTAAAAGAGAGAAACTTCCAGCCAATAATAAATTATCCAGCAAAATTATCTTTCAGATATGAAGGTAGAATAAAGACCTTCTCAGACAAACAGAAGCTGAGGGAATTTGCCAGCACGAGGCCAGCACTCCAAGAAATACTGAAGGAGGCTCTTCAGCCTGAATCAAAACATCAGGACAAATGGAACAAAGTTGGGGCAACAAGAAAGAAACAAAAATAAACAAACAAACAAACAAACAAAAACAAAGAAAGAAATAAGTAATGGCCACAGGAAATCCTCACATATCGATCATCACTCTAAATGTCAATGGACTAAACTCACCAATAAAAAGACACAGAGTAGCAGACTGGATTAAAAAACAGAATGCATCCATATGCTGTCTCCAAGAAACACACCTCAACTGTAAGGACAAACACAGACTCAGAGTGAAAGGTTGGGTACGATACTCCAAGCAAATGGGAATTAACTTAACAAAGAACGTGACAGACTTATACACAGAGAACTATAAGACACTTTTGAAAGAAATGGAAACAGACTTTAAGAGTTGGAAAAATATCCCCTGTTCATGGATAGGAAGACTTAATATTGTTAAAATGGCTATTCTGCCCAAAGCAATCTACAGATTTAATGCAATACCCATCAAAATCCCACAATCATACTTTCATGAAATACATAAAAGAATTATTAGATTTATTTGGAACCATAATAGACCTTGAATTGCCAAAGCAATACTACATAGAAAGAATAAGGCTGGTGGCATTACACTTCCTGACTTCTATTTATATTACAAAGCATCAATAGTCAAAACAGCTTGGTACTGGCAGAACAGAAATAGAGACCAATGGAATAGAACTGAAATCCCAGAAATAAACCCACAAATTTATGGACAAATAATTTTCGATAAAGGAGCAAAAAACATACAATGGGGAAAAGACAGCCTCTTTAGTAGCTGGTGCTGGGAAAACTGGAAAAATATATGCAAAAGAATGAACCTGAGCTATGAACTCTCTCCATATACAAAAATTAACTCAAAATGGATTAAAGACCTTCATATAAGACCTGCAACAATAAATTGTATAGAAGAAGACATAGGTACTAAAGTTATAGACCTAGGACTCAAGGAAGACTTCATGAACCTGTCCTCAAAGGCAAGGGAAGTAAAAGCAAAAATAAATGAATGGGACTATATCAAACTAAAAAGCTTGTGCACAGCAAAAGAAACCATCAACAAGGCAAAGAGACAGCCACCTGAATGGGAGAAAATATTTGCCAATAACCCATCAGTAAGGGTCTAATATGTAAAATATATAAAGAACTAATAAGACTTAACAACAAAAAAACCAAACAACCCAATTGAAAAGTGGGCAGAAGAACTAAACAGACACTTCTCCCATGAAGAAATACAAATGGCCAGCAGACATATGAAAAAATGCTCATCCTCATTAGGTGTCATGTAAATGCAAATCAAAACCACACTGAGATACCACCTCACACCTGTGAGAATGGCTATTATCAACAAGACAAGGAATAACAAGTGCTGGAGAGGATGTGGAGAAAAAGGAATTCTGATACACTGCTGGTGGGAGTGCAAACTGGTACAACCACTGTGCAAGGCAGTGTGGAGGTTCCTCAGAAAATTGGGAATGGAGCTAACATTTGACCCAGCAATCCCCCTTCTGGGGATCTACCCAAAGAACTTGAAAACCTTTGTCCGCAAAGACTTATGTACCCCAATGTTCATTGCAGCACTGTTCACAGTGGCCAAAACATGGAAACAACCAAAGTGCCCTGCGACAGCCGACTGGATAAAGAAGCTGTGGTACATATACACAATGGAATATTACTCAGCTGTAAGAAAAGATGAAATATTGCCATTTGCGACAAAATGGATGGACCTGGAAATCATCATGCTAAATGAAATAAGCGAGGCAGAAAAAACAAAGAACTGCATGATTTCACTCATATGCAGAATATAAAACTGAAAGCAAAGAAAAAAGAAATGAACAAACAAATAACCCATGGACACAATTAATGTTTATTTGGGGATGAGTGGGTTAGGGAGGGGAGAAAGGGGAGGGGTGGGAGAGGAGGGGTGGAGTCTAAATATAAGGTGATGGAAAGAGAAGTCACATTAGGTGGTGAACATATTATACATCAAGTTTACAATGTACTGTAGAATTTTATGCCTGAAACCTATGTAATCCTTGCTAACAGATGTCACCCCAATAAGTCTAACAATAAAAATGTATTTAAAAAAAATAGAAGGTAAAAAAAAAAGAATCTTTTCAGGGTCATTGTACTCAGCCTGGTTGTGTGTTTACCAGAATCTCTGTTCTGGTGCGGTTGAAGATTGCCTGAGGTCTCTGTGCTGGTCAGGTTGGAGGTCTGGTTAGACCTACTTGCTACTCAGGTGGGGAAACTTCTAAATACTTTTCCGGTCAGGTTCATGTTCTACTGGTAATATATTTATGGTCAGGTTGCAGGTCCACTTGGTGTCTCCATGATTGTCAGGTAAAATGTGTGCCAGGTTTAATTGTGCTGGTCAAAACTAGTGTTTGTCTGGTGAGTCTGTGCTGGTCAGGTTGGATGTCTGCTGTCGTCTCTGTTCTGGTCACAGGTCTTTCTGACTGGGGTCTCCGTGCTAGTCAGGTTTGAGGTCTGCTGTGTGTCTCTGTGCTAGTGACGTTCAGGATCTGCATCTATGTGATGATCAGGTCTGGGTTCATAATGGCATTTTTGAGCCCAGTCATTCTAAGAACTATGAGGATTCTTTATGTTGCTTATATTGGAGGTCTCCCTGGGCTCTCAGCAGCACATGTTGAAGATCTACTTGGAGTCACTGTGCTTGTCACATTAGAAGTCTGGTTGGATGTCTTTTGGTGTTTTTGGGAACATGGTAGTGTACTGTGCTGGTCAGGTTGAAATCCAGGTGCCTCTTTGGTTTTCAGATTGCATGTCTACAGGAGTCTCAGCGATCGAAACATTGCTGTCTATCTTTTTTGGGGGTAGTTCCCTGGCTGGGAGTCGAATGAGTGTCTATCTTTATCTCTGTGCTGGTTAAGTTATAGAGTGGCCATGTATCTCTGTTACCATTCAAGTGGGGACAGGCCAGGGGCTTCTGTGGTAGTCAAGTAGGGGACATCTCAGGGTCTCTGTACTAGTCAGATGGGGTGTCTGCTTGGAGAGTTAGTGCAAATCAAGTTAGGGGTCTTCTGGGAATGTCGTACTCAGTGAGGTTTGGGGGCTGCCTTTGGTCTCTGTCTTGGTCATGTTTAAGGTCCTCTTGGGTCTGTGTGCTGATCACAAGGATAGTTGTCTGGGGAATTTATCTAGTAAAGGTTGCAGCTCCTCTGGGGTTCTTTGTGCTGATCAGGTCTAGGGGGTCTCAGGTGTTACTTTGCTTATCTAGTTGGGGTTCTTTGTTGGTCATGTTGTGTTTCTCTCTAGGGTCTCTGTGCTGGTCCGATTGCTGTTCTGCCAGGAATTTTTGTGCTTGTCAGGGTGGGGGTCATCCTGGTGTCTCTGCATGGTCATTTTTTTGCTCTTTCTATGGTGTCTTTGCTGGTTAGCCTGGGTGTTTTCTTAGGATTTCTGAGCAGGTCTCAACAGAGGGTGTAATTGTGTCAGTAATGTTGTTAGTCTTTCTGGAGTGTTTATGATATGTCAATTTTTGTCTTTCATGGGTCTCTCTGCTTTGCAGGGATGGGGTTTGCATAGGTTCTTTCTGCTCGATAAGCATGGCAGTCTGCCTGGGGTCTCTGTGCTGGTGTCATTGTAAGTCTGTTTGTGTCTCTCTTATTGTCACACTGACTGTATGTATTGGGTCTCTGTAGCCTATGTTGAAGGTGTGCTTGGGGACACTGTGTTGGTAATGTTGGGGTCTGTTTTAATGTCTCTTCAAGTGAGGATGCTGAGTCCTTTGCCAGGCCCCTATCAATTCAGGAACTGTTCCACAACCCTAGTGACCTTCTGTCTGATGTTGATAGGACTGCAGATCATTAACCATTAGGTAGACCTGTAGCTCTTGTACAGTTGTTCCAATTGGACACTTCTCATGGTTTGGATGTAGTTTAACATTGGCTGACTGTTGTCCCTGCAACTAGTTTTCCTGCAGTCCTAAGAGCAGGGTCTGGTCTGGGCTCTGATTTCTGAGCTGGAGATATAGTGGGGACAGGAGCAATGATGACACATGCTCATTCTTTCCAGGTACATTTAAAACCCAGGACCCCTGACTAGGTTTCTCAGAGAAGCCAATTTCCTTGGTCCAGCCCCAGATGGCAATCTGACTCCCATCTTTTTTTTTTCCTGGAACACTGTCAGTCTCCTGATCTCCTTTATTTGTGTGTGGGAACTAGCTATCCTTGAGTGCTCACATGCACCCTCAACAGTGTCTTCTAACCCAGACACTGCCTTCCTCTAATCCAGGTGTTCTGGTGGAGTCAACAGAAGAAATATTGGTGCTCCACTTCCAGCCTTAAGACTTGACCTGCTTGCAAACATGGAAATCTACCCTGGGGAGTGCCTTGATGATGTCTAGGATGGTGGCTTTTCCTGGTCATCTCTGGGCCCTGGTTTTAAAGGCACAACCATGGCGAATCTCAATGAGGTTCTGCACTGCTCCTTGGTGGTGTGACATGCACATTTCTTATGCAGAGTGAAATGGAGTGTGTGTCCTTATTGAGTAGGTCATCATTTGTGTCCTGTCTACAGCTCTGCAGTGACAGAGACCAGGAATGACCATGCATGCATCAGAGGTCTTCTTTCCACTTGACCTTGAGCTCCCAGATCTGACAAAAGCTGTGTCAGCACAGACATTAAATCAGGGATGTGACATATTCCTGGAGGGCTTGGAATTGACACTAGGCCAAGTCCTCTGTTCTCCACATACAAACCAGACACCCTGGTCTTTGGGATGTGAACATTACCAGCTCCCTAGGCTACTGGGTTCTTCTCAGCCAGCTTTTGTTCAAGGCCTGACCTCTTTTTGTGAATATTTCCACCACCAACACCACTACCACCACCACCACCATCTCCCCAAAATCACAGAGCGGAGAGACACAATGCTGTGAAGGTGGAATGAGAGGTCTGTCCTGTCCCAGTCTTACTGCCTTGGGCGTTCTTGTGTACCTTTTCCTTCTTTCAGAATATGTCCAGAAACATGCGGAGTGGGACTTGAACAATGCCTGAAGTAAGAGAAAGTTTTCCAACTACAGGCTTACCTGAGGGCACTGCCTTGTGACCTGGGGATATGACAAAAAACACTTTAATACATTGAAGGTTATTAAGCAGAAGATTCTCCAGAATGTGGCTGCCTGTTTACCAGGACTCCAAGTTTTGTTGGACTCTTTGATCAAAAATTGAGGTCACTGTCTGGGGTCCCATACCTGGTCTTCCTCCTAAAACAGTGAGTCTTTATGGCATCTCTGCGTTAGTGACTGCTCACCTTTCAACTCATGCCAATATCTTACACAGGTCCACTCACATGGTCAATCTCACACACCAGAAAGGCATTTGTGCTTTTGAGGTCCTCACTTTTAAAGACAGAGCTGAGTTTAGTCATTACATTTAAATCTTCCCAGTAATGGGAACCTGGACAACCATGTCCTATTAAGGCCTTTCTAGATTCCAATTACCACAGTGTTGTTTCTTCTAGCATGTACTTCAGAGGCTGTAGTTAGACCTTAATGTACCTGTTATTTCTGGAATCCAGGGCTGGGATCAGAGGGGTTAAAGCACACATGGAAAACTGAGGAGATTATGGGAATGCTGAGCAGAACACTGAACAGAGCCCCAATACATTGGGGCTACTGTGGCATCTAGTGACTCCCACTTATACTCTTGTTTGTGTCACAGATGGTGAAAATAAACTGAAATCCCTTGGGTCTCCCTTTATGTTTCTTCTCTGGTCAAAGTCCCTCATCATGTCCTTTGTGTTGGGCAACCTCACAGTGACTGCCAGTTTGCCTACCTCCATATCAAACATCCTTTTGGAAGCCCCTTTGCTTGACGCTGGATGGACTTTCTGCCTGGGTTTTAAAGTGATTTCTAGAACAGACAATATCATGGATGTCATAGCTAACACACAGAGATAGAAGTCTATGACACTAATGGCTCCCTCTATCTCTTTGCGTTTTCCTTTGTCTCAGTTCTACTCTGCAATTATCTCTGTTTCTTGCACCCTGTTCCTCGCTGTGTGTATAATTCTTTCTGTTTGTCTCACTTTTTCATTTAGTGTGTCTCTTTCTGTATCTTTCTAACTCTATCTTCTCTTAAGGCAGTGCCATGTATTATATCTGACTTATTAGGCTCCAATGCAATCAAGTAACAAACCAGGAAATGCTTGAAAAACAATAACAGAAGATTGCAGCCCCCAGAGAGAAGAGCCATGGGGCCCTATTTGAATTGAATGCCCCCAGTCCATGCATGATGTAGGAGACAGAGCTCTCCTAGTGCATGCATCATTTGATAGTGAACTCCAGCATCCATGGAGACCTTGAGGAAGAGACTTACAGCTGTGCATAGCATGGAATATGATCACAAGGACTGTGATTTGGTCCACATTTGTTGTTGTAAATGCTACATGAGAGACTGGGGAGACCTTGCAGACAACTTGCACATGTGTGAATACTGGGTATGGCCCTTTTGTCCTTAACTATCAGCTCTAGCCTTGAGACTTTCCAAACCTCTTGGCCAAATTTATTTCTACCTCCATATTTCTGCCCATTTGAGATGCCCCACACCAGCACACTCTTCTTTGATTTAGGCAAGAATGGATCCTCTTGCCCTCAGGTCACAGTGTAAATTGTACCATGGAGGACTATTGCACACACCTAGAGTCAGTGGTCCTCCCTACAGCACTTGCTGTTTTCTCTCACAGAAATTTGTTGTCATGCTGAGTTCATTTTCCATTGCACACTTAATCTCCAATGGGGTTGCAAGAATCACGTGGGTACTGCCAGCCCTTCTTATGGTGAGTTTAGCAGGCCCCACTGAAAAAAAATTGTGAAACATTCTCAGAAAGCCCTCTGCTCTGTGAGCAGCTTACATTGTAAAATGGATACTAATATTTAGCAGTACCTGCTGCTCAGAGGAAGAAACACCCGGAATGACCTCTTATTTTACTTGAATCTTGGACCACTCACTATAGTTGAGACAAATTCCCCCCTGGTAGTATATCCTGGTACTTTAGCCACAAGCAGAAAAGCCTGAAATCAAAACACACTCCCCTGTCTAAGGTTCTGAAAGCTGTTAGTACACCAGAGACCAGAAAGCAAAGTGGTTACACCTAAAATCCTTAGGGAATTGTGAGAAGTCCCTGGATCTGCTCTTTCTTCCCTTCTTTACTCTACTGTTTGATTGTGTCCAGTTTACTCTGGTTGCCTCCACCTGAGCCTGGGCATTGACTTCACACACTTTTAAATGAGGAACCTGAGACTCCAACAAGGATGGCTGGCACCTGGTTCCTGGGTCAGTGTTTCTTTGCTCTGCCACATTTCTGCATTACACAAGCCCCTTAGCCTGAAGATGCCCTCTGCTGTGAAATACCAATAGAAAGCTGAAAGCATTTGTCAGGGACTTGAACTACACTGGGTCCTGATGAAGAACAAATGAAAACAAGCTCTTCTGCAGGTTGTTAGAATCTTTCTGTTACTGCATCTATGCACAATATCTTAAAAAGAAGGAAGCTGGGGCCTTCTTTTCAGAAACTTCTCCACACTGAGTGTCTGCTTTGAGTTACAGATGCACAGGATAGAGACACAGGAAAGACACATTGTTCTATCAGCTGCCCAGGAATGACACTGTTTTTGGCTAACATTTTGTTATTTAGCTTTCTCTGCTGATCAGCTTAGCAAATCTTCCACAATATCTATAAGTATGAAGCATCATGACCCAGAAAGGGGTCATGAAGCTCTGCATCATTACAGAGCTTCTTTCAAGCAATTTCTTTTGTCTGTCTAATATATTCTGGCAGATTTCCCTTTGTACCACTAGGTGGACAGTCATTTTGTGTGTGTAGTACATGAAAGGACACACTATTAAATATGGTGGTGCTCATAGAAAATGACCCAACATGAGAGGTAGCCTCAGGATCTCATAAGTCTTAATTTTCAAAGTAAATCCATGGATTGGTTGCACCTAGGCCCAGTTTTAGCATGAAAAAAGGCAATTAAAGTAGACACTGGGGACATAGCAGTTGCTTGGCTCATCAGCTTGTGTACAATAGAATCATGGTTATGCTGTGTCATAGGGTTATTACAGGACTAATGATATATCACCTACTATCATGCCTTGTTCATGGTAATCACATTACCAAAGCTACCTGACATTGGTACTATTTCTTTTAGGAAATATCTGAATAAAACAGCAGGCTTAGGAACCAGTGTCCTCTAGGTTTCAATGTGTGAGTTTTTTATGAAGAAGCAGGAAAGTTTTGGAGTCAGAAAGAAAATGTCCTCATGCTTTGAAAAATACTCATGTTTGTTTACAATTGTATGGTCTTGCTCTTTGTCATTAAAGTGAAGATTGTATATATGTAGCTGTAGATATTTTCATTTGCTAGTGTAAGAAAATCCGAGATAGATTCCTGGGGGTAAAGATACCCTCACACTTCTTAGTGTCACCTTAGTTCCCAGTACAGTGCTGGACATTCCAAACATTTGGGGAACCTAGTAAAACTCAGGTGTGATGCCTTGACAGACCAGCATGGGCTGCACTGGACTGGAGCTTCAAGGATTATAGCACTGGGAAAGAAAATAACAAAGAGTGGCCTTGTCTTCTTAAGGGGGAAGGGTTTAATGGTGAACAAGTGCTCTGGTGGCTTGATTGTTTCAGAAACATGCGGGATGCAATAGGATACACACCTGATAAAACTGTGCCATGTTCTCCAGGCTACCCTGCACAATATCCAGATGTCAAGGTTTGGAGGACTCACAGCTTTTATAACAGATCCCCAAGCACAGTAGAACCATCATTGCCATAGATTTTGCGGTCAGCTTATGAAAACCAATCCACTGCCTGTGCAAGAATTCATACTATGGTCTTGAGTTCTCTCTTTATTTTCCACATCTTATTGCCAGGTATTTTGGGAGTGCCCTCTTCCCAGAGGGGCTGGAAGTGGTATGAATCCTGGCGGCCAGTACTGGGTTAATGGATGAAGAGAAATAACCAAAAAGAAGTCACTGTATGTGTGTGGCCTGAGTGGTGTGACCCTCCTAGATTTCAAAGGTATGTGTGCACCTGGATTTGGGGTGCTGCACTCCTTTGGAGATCCTAGAACTTACTGATTTAAGTTTCTGTCAGGGTCTTTTTTTATTTGCTCCAACACAAACTCTGAATTTCTGTAAAGGATGGCTGTGCAGAGCTTTGGAAACTCAGGTTTGCAACAATGGTGTCAATTTGCAGGTTTTCCGGTTTTGAAGCATGCCCTGGCAGAGTCATACACCAGACTATTTTTGGGAGTTGGATGAGGGAGGGGAAAAAAGCACTAAAACTGAAGTCTGGATGAGGACATTCACATTTTAAAAGACTTTAAATCAGAAGTTACATGACCTGCAAGGCTGGTTTGCATTATCTGACACTTTGTCTCTATTCGCTAGTGCTTCTCTGCTTAGTTATACTTGAAGATAATTATACATTTTTATTTTAGGGAACTTGCCTTCATATGCTTAAGTTGGTGATCAATGCTAACAGTTTTTGGTATATCTTTTCAAGATCTTGGTCATGGCAGAAACTGTGAACTTTAGTAAAGCTAGCATGCCCTTTTTAAAACCATTTACCTGAGTTACACACACAGCTGCAGCTGACCTCACTTCATGAACCTCATGGGTCTTTAAAGAACCAATGTCTGTGGCCTCTGACAGATGATTGGATAGAGAGGAGAAGGAGAAATTAGCTTTTGTTGGTGGCTTGTTTCTCAACAATGCTATGGTTTTCAAGTTGTGGGGACCAAATCATTTAAGAAAATGTAGTTTAAAAAAAAGAAATAAAGAAAGAAGGAAAGAAAAAAAAGATATATGGATAAAGCACAAGTGTGAAGAGTAGCTATACTTGGTGAATTGTCTACACTTCTGCCATGAGTTATAGATGGTTTTTTGTATAAAAATTAATCTAATAATGATTTACAGTCCATGCCATTATTGTAATTTTTTTCTCTACCTTTGAGGTTATTTAGTTTAGATATAAATGCATGCTTTTTATTTCTGATAGCAAAATAGTAGTTTTAGTGCTATGAGTAGTTTTGTTCTCAAAATTATATTATATGCATCAGCTTCTATAACATAAACATCATCTGTTCCAAAGGACCTGACCTGATTCTCTTGAAATTATTAATAGGTCAATGATTTTTTGCAATTTTCATATGAATTCTAATACCTTCTTTGTTTTTAATAATGGTCACATATGTCTTCTTTGGATGTGATAATTATTGTACATTTTTATAAAAATAATCGGTATTGATTTTTTAATCAATTTTCACTATACTGTATTTAATTTGTACTGGACTTTCTCTTTTGTTAATTATATATTTCCTGTTTCAGTGCATGTGCAATAAAATTGCATAATTATTTCATTTAAAAAACTGTATATTTACACAAGCCACATTCCTGGAAGATCCAACATTACCTGGCACAGAAACCTTTGGCAGATAGCCAACATGACTAGCACAGTGATTTCTGAAAGACCTTCAACCTGACCAGTGCAAAGTCATCAGGCAGTCACACAATCTGTCCAGGGCAGTTTCTCAACAACACTGGGCACAGAAGCTCCCATTAGGCTCCTGACATGACCACCAGAGAGAACACAAGTAAACCCCAACTTGACAAGGACAGAGTCCCCAAGGTGTTTTCCATCCTGACCAGCACAGAGACCACTAACACATCCCCACATGACTTGTCCCAAAGATGCCAGGCAGACATCCCATCTTCAGCACAGAGACCCAGAAGACCACAAACCTGACCAGTACAGACTCCACAGACAAACACCAATTCCGACTGGAATAGATAAACCTGGCAGACACCAAACCTGACCAACACAGAGACTCACACATAAAACTATAACTTGACTAATAAGAAATCACCATCAGAAACTCATCTGACCAGAAGAGTATCAAGAATGAGCAGCAGAAAGATCAGCAAAATGAGCAGCAAGAAGCTCAAACCAGACTTCCAACCTGATCAGCAGACACAACAGGCAAACCCTCATCATTATTGGTCGCTCAGACACCTAGAATACTTCTCAGATGACAAGCACAGTGACCCAATGCACACCCACCAACAAGAAAAGAAGAGACCCCAACAGACCTCAAACTGACCAGGAAAGAAACCTGAGACAGTCTTTAACCTCACCAGCACAGAGACCCCAGGTAAACTTGCAATGTAACTGGTTACCTGTGTAGACTCCAGAACTGACCAGCACAGAAATAGCAGGCATTGTCAAAACTGACCAGCAAGGAAACCCCAGGTAGAACTCCAACCTCATGGCCACAGATACCTGAAGAAAATACCCAATCAGCCCAAAACAGAAAACCCCAGCAGGACTTCAAATGAATCAGCAGAAAAAAATTCACAGACGACCTCAACCTAATCAGCACAGAGACCTGCGACCAATTCCAACCTGACCAGAATGGAGACTTTACACTGACCTCAAATTTGACCAACACAAAGAACTCAGGATGAAACACAACATGCCATGCAGAAGAAGAACTCCAGATAGGGAACCTGATCATGGAAGAGAAAAACAGCAGACACTCAACATGACAAGAACATTGCCCAGCAGTCCATTAACCCCATAATCTCAAAAAAAGAAAAAAACATTCAAGACAAAAACCCGAAACAGAACCCCATCCTGAATAAGCACGTAGTCCTCCAATTCATCCCCATCACGACCAAAACAAATAACCCTGAGAAACCCTCAAATGGCAAGCATAGGGACTCCTGGCATATCCCAAAACTGACCATCACAGAGGGCAACAGCAGACCCCAAAACTGATGATCACTGAAAGCCCCAGCAGACCCCCAACATGACCAGAAGAGAGCCCCCAATGAAGATATTCATGGTGACCAAAATAGAGACCCCAGGCACACACAATACCATCAGACAAAACCCAGCAGTCCTAAAACCTGACAAAGACAAATCCACAGCAGATTCCAAATATTAGTGGGAAGAGAGTCTCCCAGCAAAACCCTAACCTGCCCAGCACAGAGACCTCTGAATGGCCCCAATCTTAGCAAAACAGAGAGTACCTTGAAACTCAAATTTCACAGAGACCTCAGGAAGAAAATCAACATTGCAAGCACAGATACCCTTTCAGACCTCGAACTTGACCAGAAAACAGACCCTCAGCAGACACACAACATGACATTGCCCAGCAGTCCTTTCACCTGACCAGCAGAGAGATCGATCCCTGCAAATGTCCAAATAGACCAGCACAGATATCCCAAGCAATACTCAACATGACCAGGCAAAATTCTGCAACATATCCCCATCTGAACCAGAACAGACAACCGAATGAGCAGCATAGAGACTACTGACAGATCCTCAACCTGACCACAACAAAGAGCACCATAATATTCTGAACCTGAATATCACATATTTTTTCAGCTGATTCCCAACACAACCTGAACAGAGCCTCCAATGCAAACCTCCAACATGAACAGAACAGGAAACCCAGGCACACACGAGAACAAAAAGACAGCAGCAGATACCAAATCTGACAAGAACACACCACAGGCAGATTTCAAATATGACTGGGTACCAAAAACCCCAGCAGAACCCTAACATGACCAGCACAGAGTCCCCATGCAGACCTCCAACCTGACCAGCAAAGACATCACAGAAGATCCCAAAACTGAATAACACAAAGAACCCGACCAGATCTCATTATTCACCCACACAGAGACTCTCAGCTGACTAAAACACTGATCAGCACAGAGGCTGGCTACCAACCTCCTACCTGACCTGGAGAGAGACCATAAAGGTACACTTAACGTGACAAGTGTAAGGATGGTAGCAGAACACAAACCTGACCAGCAAAAGTGCCCCCACAGATCTCAAATGTGATAGACACAATACTATATCATTCCATCAACTTGACCAGCAGAGAGATCACAATGGACCCCAACATGACCAGCACAGTGTCCCCAAGCTTACCTTTAACAGGCCTAAGCTAGGGACTAAGTATGACCAACAAATAGACACCAGCAGACTTCCAAATCCACTAGCACAGAGACCTCAGGCAGACGTCAAACCTGACTGGAAACAGATACACGTTGCAGAGGACACAGACTCCTGAAAGACTCAAAATGACATGTCATAAAGACCCAAGAAAGCCCACCAAACTTATGAACACTTCTACCCCTAGCAAATCTCTAGCCATGCTAGCCCAGACACCTTAGACAGACAACCAAACTGACCAACACAGAGACCCCAGGCAGAACTCTAACATGACCAGGCACTGAGACCCCAGACTGACCCCCATCATGACTACACAGACTCCAGGTCCACCACCAATCTGACCAGAACAAACACCCCCAAAAGAAACACAACATAACGAGCACAGAAACCCCAGCGGACCCCCAGCTGGACCAGCAAACAAACATGTGACAGATCCCCAAAGTGAACAACATACAGACCCAAAACAAACCTAGAACCTGAACAAAAGAGTTTCTGTGACCTGTTTTTTGATATTCTTATTGTCATCATAGAGACAGAAGCAGAGCCCAAACATGACTTGGACAGAGACCAGAGGCAGCCCCCAAACCTCACTGAGCACAGGGAACCCCAGAAGACTCCTATCCTGAACACCACTAAGTTCCCAAGGCAGAACCCTATCTGAAAAGCACAGAGACCCTGAGACGACCTCCAACATGAAAAGCACACAGATCACTAGTCGATCCCTACCTCATTGTGAACAGAGACTACTAGCCTTCCTGAATTTGACCAGCACAGAGATCAAGACACATATTCAAAGTAGTGATCACAGAGATACCAGAAGACCTGGAAAACGAAATGCAAAGAGACAGTTGCTGACACTTAACCAGCTTAGTACCATACCATTGTTTCAAAAACATCAGCAGAGATCTAAACTGACCAGAATACAGACTCCCAGATGATCCCCAATGTATACAGCAGAGAACTCAGGCTGACATCCAACCTGAGCAGCACAAAGACCCCTGCCATACACTTAAAATAAAAAGGCACATAAATCCCAGTATGAACTATAACCAGAACATGACTGAGACTTCTCAGAGACACCCAAAATAACCAGCACATAGACCTTCAGCAGTCCTCAATGCAGACCTGCACAGAGTCGCAAGGCAGAAAGTGCCGTGACGAGCACAGAGTCCCCAGCAGAACCCCAACCTGACAAGCACAGAGTTGCCAAACTAAAACCAATTTTGACCTGCATAGACAGCACGAACATAGCCCCAACTTGAGCAGCACAGAAAACCCAAGTACACCTATAACCTGACCAGCAAGAGATCACCAACAGAACCCCAACCAGACCAGAAGAGTACCCAGAATTCTCACAACCAGATAAGCAAGAATATCAAATGAGACCTCCAA